>JASSUY010049620.1:0-22955 GCA_032466535.1 Forpus xanthops
TCTCCTTCCCATTTCCCCGGGACTGAGGAAGAAAGAGGAGGGAGTGAGCAGAACTGTTTGAGGGGCCTCAAACCATGACACTAAGTCTACCCCTCAATCATAAGTCCATCTGTGCGCTGCGTCTCTGCCCTGATGGCCTGAGGTATCATGGGCCCAACAGGCTCAAAATAATTCACCCTCCCCTCCAGCAGTTTCTGCGGCTTGTCACTGGGGACTCCATACAGCTGCCTTCCATCTCCAATGCTTCCAAAGCACTGGAGGGGCCCAGTGGACTATATACTTGCCCATACTGTCTCACACACCCTGCCATTCATGGCTGCTCTGCCTTGGGGAAAATCTCTTGGCCATGCTACATGGCAGACTAATCACAGACAAGGCCCACACCTCACTCTGCTTAACTCTTGGGGCCAGAGGACATGGTTGTGGGTAAAACACACTCTGTACACATGCCAACATGGTGAACCCCATCACAATCAGCAGGCAGGTCTCAATGGTACCCAAAGGCCATTCAAACCCTTCAGAACTCTCAAAGGAGGCTGCTGTACTTGTCACTGGGGCTGGTGTAGCTGCTGTGCTTGCCAGCTCTCTCACCTCCAGCTGCTCTTTGAGTCTCGATCTTCCTCCTCTGCCTCACTGGGAAGTGCTGTGTGGTCTCCTGCATCCTCCTGGGACTTGGGGTCTCCGCAGGCAGCTGCCAGGGAATGCTCTTGTTCGCTGCGGGGGTGGGCTTGGCCACGAGGCTTGGCTTCCCAACCACCCCCTCCTGCTGCTCGGCAGCCGCAGAGCTCAGCTTCCGGGCTGTTTTGTCCACCAGCGGATCACAGGGTGGCCCTTCCTTGGCTCCCCACAGCCTCATGAAGACTGAGGAGAGGAGACCTCATAGCAGCCTTCCAGTATCTGAAGGGGGCCTATAGGGATGCTGGGAAGGGACTCTTCATGAGGGACTGTAGTGCGAGAACAAGGGGTAATGGGTTCAAACTTAAACAGGGAAAGTTTAGATTGGATCTGAGGAAGAAATTCTTTAATGTAAGGTTTGTGAGGCACTGGAATATGTTGCCCAGGGAAGTTGTGAATGCTCCATCGCTGGCAGTGTTCAAGGTCGGGTTGGACATAGCCTTGGATGGTATGGTTTAGTGTGAGGAGTTCCTGCCCATAGCAGGGGGATTGGAACTAGATGATCTTGAGGTCCTTTCAAACCCTAACTATTCTATGATTTTATGACAAGGGCCAGGACGGTGAAAAGCAGCCGAACTGCCAGGTACAAGTCCACATCCACATCTGCCTCCCCCCCTCCTGCTTCTGGAGCCTGTTCATATCACAAGACAATCCAATAAATTACAATGAAACAAGAACCTTAACCCCAAACTCATATTGGAAAAATGGTAAGATAACAAATACTGGCTGTAAGTAAAGCATCATATGCTGAATCTGTGAGAACCAGAGCAACAACTTTGAGAGCCAATAAGTCAGCATTGTGATGAGTGGCTATTAATCCTGTCGTTATCTCAACACTTCGTGCCCCACTTTGGGAGCTAAAAAGAACTGTCGTGGTTTAAGGCCCTCACGCAGTCTGCTCACTCACTCTCCCCTCTTTCTTCCCCTCGGTCCCGGAGGGATGGGAAGGAGAATCAAAAGAATGCAACTCCCACAGGTTGAGATAAGAACAGTTTAGGAACTAAGGTACAACACAAACCACTACTGCTACCATCAATAAAAGTACAGAAGTAATACAACAAAAGAACACAACAGCTCACTCCATAGCCCTACCAAGCAGTGCATCCCCACCCTTCTGGGTCACTGCCCTCTGTTTTCACATCCTGGGCATGATGTGCCATGGTATGGAATACCTGTTTGGTCAGTTTGGGTCAGGTGCTCTGTCACTGCTACCTCCCAGCTTCCTTCCAGCTTCCCCACCTCCTTGGCAGAGCATGAGGCTCAGAAAGTCCTCTGACAGCCTAAACATTCTAAGCCATAACTATAAACACTGGTGTTATCAGCGTTGTTCTCAAGCCGAAAATCAAAACCACAGTGCTGCACCAGCTACTACAAAAAAGAAAAAACTACTGCTGCTGCTGCTGAACCCATGACAATAAGTCTTTTAATTTAAGGTGTCTTTGGCTTTGCTTTTAAATGCAACATTTTACTTTTGAGTTCTCTCCTAATTTTGAATTGTTATCATATGAAGTTTATCAGTGGTACACTGGACCAGTTTCTTTACAACTCGGATGAAGGAGGAAGAGATATTGTCCCTATATTCCTAGAGTTGGCAAATCACTTCATCCACCATTGGTGGTACCTCATCTCTTCAGCTCAGTACTACCAATAAGCCATTGTGTTCACTTCTGGTGTCCTCAACATAAAAAGGACATGGAACTGTTGGAACAAGTCCAGAGGAGGGCCATGAGTATAATCAAGGAACTGGAGCACCTCCCGTATGAAGATAGGCTGGGAAAGTTGGGGCTGTTCAGCCTGGAGAAGAGAAAAGGTTGTGTGGAGACCTCATAGCAGCCTTCCAATACCTGAAGAAGGTTACTTCATTAGGGACTGTAGTGACAGGACAAAGGGTAACTGGTTCAAACTTAAACAGGGGAAGTTTAGATTAGATGTAAGGAAGAAATTTTTTACTGTAAGAGTGGTGAGGCACTGGAATGGGTTGCCCAGGGAAGCTGTGAATGCTCCACTGCTGGTGGTGTTCAAGGACAGGTTGGAGAGAGTCTTTGGCGACATGGTTTAGTGGGAGATGTCCCTGCCCATGGCAGGGGGGTTGGAACTGGATGATCTTAAGGTCCTTTCCAACCCTAACTATTCTATGATTCTATGATTCTACTAAGAAGGTCATAATCCATATCCCAGATGAAATCAGGACACATATATGCCATAAGTATGTTATATGTATTTATTATTTTATACAGTATTAATATAGCCTGCTCACTCACTCCCCCCACTTTCTTCCCCACATTTCGAAGGGGGAGGGGAATGGGGAGAAGAATTGAAAGAATGTAACTTCCACAGGTGGAGATAAGGACAGTTTAGTTACTAAGGTGTAACAGAAATCACTGCAATTACCAACAATAATAGTAATGACCAGGGAAATACAACGGAAGAGGATACAACTGCTCACCCTCTGATATCCAGCTCTACCAAACAGTGCACCCCCACCTTTCTGCTTCTCTGCTCTCCCTTTTTTGCATCCTGCGCATGACGTGCTGCATTATGGAATACCTCTTTTGTCGGTTTGGGTCAAGTGTCCTGTCTCTGCTTCCTTCCGGCTTCCTGTCTTCCATGGCAGAGCATGAGACTCAAAAAGTCCTTGGTCAGAACAAAACTTTCTAAGGCATAACTATAAACATCGGTGTTAGTGCAGTTTTCAGGCCAATAGTCAAAAACACAGAGCTGCACCAGCTACCTATGAAGGAGAAAAATGACTGTTGCTGCTGAACCCATGACAATATTAGATGTATATGACTAACAAGTATAATACTACTCATTCAATTCTTTTAATCAGAGCAATTATTTGAATGATCAGTGAATCAGCACTGCATAACAGTACAGTGGACATTAAATGACTACCTGAAATCTGAGAAAAATATACTCATCTTTCTGTCATGGCTTAAGCCCAGCCATAACTCATACAATTGCTCTCTCATTTTCCCTCTTATTCTGCCCCACTTCCAGAGGGCTAAGGAGGAGAACTGGAAAAATATAACTCCCACCGGTTGAGATATGAACAGTCCAATAACTAAGGTATAACACAAATCACTACTGCTAAGACCAATCATAATTATGATATAGGAAATAACAAGGGAAGAGAATACAACTGCTCACCACCTACTGACCGATACCCAGCTGGAACTGAGCAGTGATCTAGCTCTTCTGGGTAATTGCCCCCAGTTTATATACTGGGCGTGATGCGCTGTGGTATGGAATACCTCTTTGGCGAGGTTGGGTCAGGTGTCCTGTCTCTGCTTCCTCCTGGTTTCCCCTCCTCCTTGGCAGAGCATGAGACTCAGGAAGTCCTTGGTGAGACTAAACATTTGAGCAGCAACTAAACCCATCGATGTTATCAGCACTGTTCCCAGGCCAGAAGTCAAAATCACCATGCTGAACTAGCTACTAAGGAGAAAAAATGGCTGATACTACTGAACCCAAGGCAACTTCTGATCAAAAAAAGTCCAGGTACAGAACAAAGCCTCGTTCCAGCCCAGAGGTTGAAAAGAATGAAGGGAAAGAAATAATATCATGACTTGTACACTGTAATGTTCCCAGAACAAAATTATTTCCATAGACAAAATTTATCACTGCATACTTTGTTGAAAATTACTGGTCTTTTTATTACCAATATAATTTTATTCCCAGATTTTATCAAGAAGCGAATTGTTTTCTATTATGAAACCCAACTCTGCTTTCTAGAGTTTCTTCTAAAGTCTCATATCACTCATTGTCATGGGTTCATCAGTAGCAGTCATTTTTCTCCTTCATAGTAGTTGGTGCAACACTGTGATTTTTGATTTTAGGCCTGGGAACACCACTGATAGCACCAGTGTTTTCAGTTACTACTTGGTAATGTCTAGCCAAGGACTTTCTGAGTCTCATGCTCTGCCAGGGAGAAGGTGAAGCTGGGAGGAGGTTGAGAGGAAGAAGAGACAGGATACCTGACCTTAACTGACCAAAGAGGTGTTCCATACCACAGCATGTCATGCCCAGAATGTAAAAATGGAGGGCAAATACCCAGAATGGTGGGAATGCACTGCTTGGTTTCGCTGGGTATCAGTGGTGAGCGATTGTATTCTTTTCCCTTCTATTTCTCTTGTATTATTATTGGTTGTAGCAGTAGTGGTTTGTATTATATCTTAGTTCCTAAACTGTTCTTATCTCAACCTGCAGGAGTTGCATTCTTTTGATTCTCCTTCCCATCCCTCCGGGAGCAAGGGGAAGAAAGAGGGGGGAGTGAGTGAGCAAAACTGCATGGCTAAGAGGCTTAAACCACAACACTCACATTGCATTAAATAATTTTCCTTTCTTTCCCTGGATTATTATTATCTTTGTATGGTAAACTGCATATAACATATCATTACTAATAATGAGGCCACAATCTGGAACCAAAGAAATCTGTAATGTTCAACACAACAGAAGGATGTGATATATATTGCACTCTCTGAATATTCATTTACCTGAAAATCCTAATATCAGGTAATGAATCCGAGAACCTGTGACAAATCTCATCTTCATTAACTTTAAGAACAAATAGATTGCAAATGCATATTCCCAAGGACCTGCTCAGCAGTATTCCCTGATTACATACAGCAGATGGACTGGTGTTTGGCAGTCATTTTTAGTGTCTGGCAATCATTTCTGGTGTCAAACAAAACTGTAGTATAGGAGTGTCAGGACAGTCGGTTCTCAGCTATTTAGATTCTTTTTCCTTCTGTCTACTGGCATCAGTTATTCCTTTCCTTCATACTTGTCCTAACTAAAAATCACCTCCACCACATTTTCTTTTACCTTTTCCAGTGTTATCATGCTTAGAACTTGTGAATTAGATGAGAAAACACAATATCAAAAGCAAAGCTATGCAATATTTTCAGTAAATTTTAAAATAGGTCTTTTAATGTTTTAAACTTCATCCATCATCAATATAACTAATGATTTACTTATTTTTGAAGCTTCAGTTTTTTAAAAACAAGACTGATAAAACAACATTTTGTCTAACTCTTCCTTACACAAAAATGGTAATACAGAGAGTAGAAAATGTTATTACCTTATACTGATGAAAGCTTTTTCCCCCACTGTGCTTTTGCTTACCAGAATAAATCATTGATTTATTTTGATCACTGTCTTTATAAATACAAAATACATGCAATTATTGACCTTAGCCATCTACACATGAGAAGCAATGCAAATGACCTGTAATTTAGAAATCTTTAAAAAGACCCAGAGAAAACACATTTAATAAGTGAGATTTTTCTCCCACTAGAGAATTGGGTAGCTGAATGGTTTGTAGCCTTCATTTAACATGGATGAAGCTAGACACAATGCTGAAACTTTAACAATCCCAACTAACATAATGAGAAACAAGATTGTCTCATGTTATATTCATGTTACTCTGTTTGATGAAAAAAACTCATACATTAGGAAGGGATCTGCAATACTGGCACTACTCTCATGTTAGGCTTCTTGAAAAGGCTGCAGATAATTACATACAGACACAAAAATAGGGCCTCTTTTTTAGTAATTTATTTTTCAGAATGTTTGTTCACAAATGCAGCACATACTGAAAAGACTAAGAAGTAGAAAATATATTCTGGGATTGTTAATAAAGTATGCTTTAAAAATATGAGGAAATTTCTGGATATTCTTCTAAAATAAATGTCACAATAATAATTTCCATAAATCATCTCCCCTTCTACATATTAACTATTTGGAACCAAATCTACTCAGCAAATATAATTTAAGAAATTTGACCTGAGTGTTCCAGATTCTCAATATAATCTAAATTTGTTAACAATAAAATGAATAAGGTTCAGTGACAGATATAGAAAGTATGTTATACACTCCTCCTGTAATCAGAGCAAGAAAAAAACGCATATTTTCTGGTGCAGTTTAACTTCCTTCCTGAAGCCTCTCCCTGTTCACAGAGCAGCACTCATTCAGTATATACTGGCTTTAATAAAAATGAAGTATAGCCTTATTAACAAAAGGAAGCAAACATTTTTTCCTGTAATAAAGAAGGTCATGCATAAGATATTTCAACAACTGTTTTCGTAATAACAGTTTTTATAGGCCTCGCAAAATTAAATAATTTTTGGATTTATTGTTCTGAAGGGCCTGTTACTCATGAAACTTAAAGGCATTTTCCACTGGCAATAAATTTTACTGTAAAGGACATTAGATATCATTCACATTTCAAGGTAAGAACTAACATCCAAGTTCCAACACAGTCTTATGCAAATTTTCTTGCTCCTTCTTGCAATCATAGAATAGTTAGGGTTGGAAAGGATCTTAAAATTATCTAGTTCCAACCCTCTGCCACTGAAAGGTACATCACACTGTAAACAATGTCACCCAAGGCTCTGTCCAACCTGTCCTTGAACACTGCCAGGTGTAGAGCATTCAAAACTTCCCTGGGCAACCCATTTCAGTGTCACACTACCCTTACAGAAAAGAGCTTCCTCCTTATACCCTATCAAAACTTCCCCAGTTCACATTTGAACCTTGTTACCCCTTTACTATCACTACAGTCCCTAATGAAGAGTCCCTCCTCAGCATCTTATAGGCCCCTTGCAGATACTGAAAGAATGCTATGAGGTCTCCATGCAGTCTTTGCTTCTCCAGGCTAAACAGACCTAACTTTCTCAGTCTATCTTCATACAGGAGGTGCTCCAGGCCCCTGATCATCCTTGTGGCCCTCCTCTGGACTTGTTCCAACAGCTCCATGTCCTTTTTATGCTGAGAACACCAGAACTGTGAACAACACTCCCCATGAGGTCTCACAAGAGCAGAGTAGAGGGGCAGGATCACCTCCTTCAACCTACTGGTCATGCTTCCTTTGATGGAGCCCAAGGCACTTTTGGCTTTCTGGATTGCGAGAGCATGCTGTTGGTTCATGTTAAGTTTCTTATTGACCAGCACCCCAAGTCCTTCTCCACAGGGCTACTCTGAATCTCTTCCCTGCCCAACCTGTATCTGTGCCTGGGATTGCCTTGACCCAGATGTAGGACCTTGTACTTGCTTGCTTGAACTTCATCAGGATGGCATCAGCGTATCTCACAAGCATGTCAAGGTCCCTCTAGATGTCATTCCTTCCCTCCTATGCAGTTTGAGACGAGCCTGATGTGCAGAAGTGCATTATTGTCAACTGCTTTGGCAATATTTATGAGATTTTATTCTTAAACCAACAACAAAAAAATCCACCTCTGCAATTAATTCAAAAGCATGAAGGTGACATTCTATGTGGAAGTAACATTGGTGGGATTCACTTGCCTGAACATTTGTAGTCAAGTGCTTTTTAGATACTCTAAAGTAATTTTCTACAGTAGACAGAAAACACCTATTTTTTAAAAAATAGACATTTTTTCCCCTTCTTTTTAAACAAAAAAGGAAATAGATTTGTGTGAGATCCAGTTATATGAATACAGATGTCTAGAACCACTTCAGGATAACTCACCTGGCCTTCAGGTCCTTCTGGCCTTCACAATGGTGCAGCTATATGTTGTATCTGTCCACTCATTCAGATGTTCCAGATTTTTGTCACCAGAAGACAGTAACTCAGCAAGATGATTTTTTTTAAATCTTCAAGAAAATATATTTTTGAAAAGTGTTTGAAAAAGAGAGAAAGGAGTCCTGATATATTTGAAACATTAAATAATCAAATATTAGAGTTTAACTGAAATGTACTTGATGAATAAAAAGTTTGAAGAGTATTAAATGGGCATTCATTTCATGTTTTCATTCCTTGCACTGATTCCTTGCAGTTTTGATTACACCAGAAATAAGAAAGGAAAAAGTAAAACTTTAATGTTTGCAATTTCAGTCAACCAAAACTGAAGTAATTTGGTCTTGCTATTTTATAGCACTCTCTCTGAGCCAACGTTTTTCTGAGGAAGTCATAATAAGGCCTCTTCCAAGCTGCATACCTGAAATAGCATTTAATATTTTTTATTTATCTGTTAGTGTTTCAGTGCTTCCTTCTTGTTACCTGTTTTTCTTGCTCATTAGCTTAAGCAATATCCCTTTCAGCATTTATCTACTTCCTTCACTGATGTCTAGCTGTAGGATTTAACACACTTCATTCACATCACTCCACATACTTCCATCTGTACATTTTTTCACATCTTTCCCACTGTCTTCATGCAAGTAGAGTAGCTGCTATGAGAATCCTGAATAAGTAAGCTTAATAAAAATGTAAAAAGATCCCTTTATGGCACTGAGTGGGATGCAATAGAATATTACAGCATGTAAAGGCAAAGTAAAGACGGGAAAAAAGCTCATTATGTGATTCTGAAAAATATATGTTTAAAACTGAACAGAGATTGCAACAGCTTTATCTTTAGTTCAGCTTTATTAACTTCCTGAAGTCACATCAGAGACTCAGCTACTGTAAAGCAAAGAACCCACATAGATTGTTTTTTAAATATTTGGTTTTTTTAAAGGAGTAATTATTTTTTAGCCTACTGTCACTGTCAGCCCTGAAATATGAATCCTTATGGAAATCTACCAGTGATCCATCTATATAACCCTACTTCAGCAGGAATCATCCCTAAACTGACAACTCACATTGCTACCTAGAATTTAGTAGTTTCTTTTTCACCTTTGCTGTTAAGTAGGTAAAAAAGTTAAGCAATTTACCTTTTTGTAACTTCATTAAAAACTCTTGCCTTTTCTGATTCCTACAATTTGTGAAAGAAAATACTGATAACAAGATTGCAAAATTCAATACAGGTACAACTGAAAATAAACAATGTAAATGAAGCATAAATACAAAACTTAATCTTCTCTATTCCAATTTTTCTTTTTTTTTTAGGCTGACAATGAAGAGGAAACTTCCAGACAACAGACACACAGGATTCTTCCAAAGCTTTCCAATAGCAAGCAAAAATTAACCATCGCACCACTTCAGAAATAGAACACTGATCATATAATACAAAGGTTTGAGAAGTGACTCCAAGACTTAACGCCATAGTATGGACAACCCTGTATAAGCCTAAATAGCATTAAGGACACTTGAACAGGGGAATCAAAAAAATAATACATGTACAAGAACTAGTAAGTACAATATAAACATTGTCTATACCTTTATCCTTCTTCCACTTGCAGGAATGTGTCCTGATTAAATATCTACATAGTCTTCTGAACATGTTAAGGTAAAAAATTGTAGGACATATGTTGCACCTACACAGTGATCGCTCACAAGCTGTAATTTGTTCTTTTTTCCTCTTCTGTTTGCAGAGAAGAATCTCCATAGAAAATTATTCCTAGAATGAAATTACAGTACAAGTCTTTAGCTCATTTACATTCACAACCATATCCTAACACTTGAAGCCTGCAGATGTTTGGTTTTGAAATGAAGCCATTTGCCTATATAGTGTGATTATTTTACATAGTTGTTATAGTTTAGTCATTGTTTGAGTTGATGTCTGACACAAATTAGTCTTCCCCCTCACTCCCCAACATTTAAATTGTCTTTTTCACTATTTATATGATAATACTGTCATGACAAGATCACTCCTTGCTCATGCAATCCTATCCTTTCCTTTCATGGTACTTTGAGAAGCATTAACAGCACTTGTATTTTCTTCTTTTTATGTGAAGATTGAATTTCCAGCTGTTACCTTAATTAAGTCTGCCACAGGCAAGGAGCTGCTTTATGTACCTGCAGAGAGAACTTTCATGGTGTTTTGATGACTAACTATAGATCAAACAAAGTGACTCAAGAACTAATGCAAGCAAATGCTTAGCTCTGATGAGTGCCAGAGCTGTCACTTTCCAATTAGGAGACTTTTTTTTTTCTCATGACAGCAAACCACCACAAATTACATGCTTTAGCACTGTTGGTTAATCTTTTGCCACCTGACAGATGGAAGCAAATCAGTTGAGTTATGTTAATCACTTCCAGGAAGTGAGAATTATTTAAATTTTGGCATAGTTTTGCATCTGTGAGGACAGCATTAGGAGAAATCACAACGACAACCTATTATTTATAGAGAAGGTATCATCTGAAGTGTGTGTGTGGGTACAATGAATGGTAAGGAATATGGGAAAAATGAAAGGCATTATCCAACCCTTTCTCAAACACTCTTCCTCTTGAGGACAAAGCTTCTGATTGTTCACATCTTGCATATTTTATGGGTTTACCAAGCTGAGCATAATTTTAAACAGAAGCAAGTTTTTATTGTGTATATGTAGAAGAAATGCATACAGGTTTTCTGAAGAGACGCTTGACAGTTTAGATATAGCAGCAGTGCCAGTGAGTAAGAACTATATATGCCTCTGCTAAAAATAAGAAAATAAATTTGGCACTACCAAAAGAAGGTGTGATGAATTCTGTGTGAAAAAACAGATAATAACTTTCTTAATTAAATAAAATGCTAAATAATATTTGAAAGCCTGTGAAACATCTTTTAAGACCTTGACCTCTGAAAAGAGAAGCTGATAGCATGAACCTTGGGCTAGTGTCTGGTAACATCTGCCAATGTAAGAGCAAACTGCATTTCAAAGCATAAGAAGATCAACTCCTAGTTTGCTTTTTTTTGCATGGTAATTTGGAGAACCACTCAGCTTCCATAGTACCTTATTGTTTTCCTAGAGACTGCCCTTTCCATAAGACTAATACTGCTGTAATAGCAGGAAGGGATTTGATGGATATAGATTTTCAAACACTTTTTATTATTTCAAAATCATATGTGATACATAATTTAGAAAAAAATAGCAAGACTGTTATTTGAATTAGTTTGCACTTTAACTAAAACCACAAAATTCTGCAGTTCATGGCAGTGATACTAATGATAACAGGACTTTAAAATTTGCTAATGAAAAACTCTCAATGAGATAAAAATATCTTTTCTGGGAAATGCTAACAAGGCCTTTTTTTTTTTTTTTAATAGAAAAATTGTTCCAGAGTCATGGAACACACATTAATATTTAGATTGCAGACAAGTAAGCAGGTGCTATTTTACCACTGATCATTAACATGACCTCTTAGTGCTCATGAAGAATGATATAATCCTAAACTGTACAGCCCCATTGTATCAGCACCAACTTCCTACTTATATATACAGTTACTCATGCAATTTCTCCTATGCTCTTACAAAGCTCCACTTCATAGAGATTGAAGGAAAGAGGCACTCAGGGGCTGGATTAAGATTACATGGACATTAACAAATTCAAAACCCCTCCTGAACTTTTCTAATGTGTTTTAATACACTTATCATTCATATTTGATTCCCATTGGAGAAGGTTCTTTTCTATGCTGCGTGGCTCAATGATATTCCATGAGCTTCAGAAATCCTTGTGCAAATAGTGTTATCAAGACTGCTAATTAAAAGGACAGCATTATTGAATTATGAATTTCATATGAAATTATACTAAGAATTCTTAGACACCCCCCATCCCATTTTTTTCCTGGCAATGTTTACAATCATATTCAAAAAGGGTGCATTTTACTCTGATTCACAAATCTTTCTCATTTTCCTTCTTATACGTAGTGATTATGTACTGTGCTGATTGACACATTTTCAAAAACACAGCAGTTAATTTTCACTCATGCTCACAACAGCCATCAAACATTCTACTTGAATGAATAGAGGGGATTCTGTAGCACTCTTTAGCCAAATGAACAGGCCAACTAAAATCATGGTGCTAAATATCACCTCCCAGGTATTTAATGGTATATTAGCTCCTCCCCATTAACCTTCTTTCCCATTTTTTTTGTTTTCATTGCATGCAGAATACTATACCTTTAAAATATAATACATAAAATTTTGGTTTACAGTATTTTTCACACACAGAAACATACATATATGTAAAAGGCCATGAATTGGCTTTCTCCCTACACAGCTGCTTTTTGGTTCTTTTTCCTGGTATATAACATATATAAACAATAAAAAATAATCACATATTCAGTGAAATCAGAGTTAAAAGTGAACAGGAGAGTTACAAAATAAAGTTATTTAGTACTTTTCTGGCCTTCAATCTGTCCAAAAGCTTACTGACAGATGTAAGTGTATACAGTTCATTATATTTCAATAAACACACATACAATGTTATGTATAAAACTATTATTTGAATATGCTAGTTGGTCCCCTGAGGTTAAACAAAAAATTCTTCAAGCTGTAAAGAGTTCTTAAAAATTTCCTTCTCTATGATTGAAAGGATTTCACTGCTTAGAAAGCGATATCTTGCATCGTTTTTCTTCTCATGCATCAAAAGTCCTGTCTGCTCTATTTTCTAAGCAAGTTATGTCGAATTATTGCAGATACCTATATCACACTCACCTCCTTAAATTACAGCTCCAGTAATATATAGAGCTTAGCAAGAAAGTTAACACAAAGATTCATCAATATTGAGCTTCCAGGTGGTGTCATCATGTGATAGTCTGCTGCACCATATTCATCTAAGAAAGCTGCTATTTTAGAAGTATATAAGAAAAAAACCTGAACTATAAAATAATTGAAGTGAAAAAAAAAAAAAAAATTGCTACAAATGTATTATTTTGCTGACATGAAAAACATAATTATAAAACATAATACAGTGGGTTTCATTGTGTTAATTAAAGTAAAACCACCCTGTGTATTCTAGTTTCCACTTTATTGTATGGATACTTTCCTGCCCAATGGCAACACACACTAACTTTTTATAACTATGAATTTTGAGTTTTAACTCATTTTTTTCAGTAAACATACAAAAAACTACAGCCTTAAGTAATTAGAGTGTTTATGTCATAGTAAGCTATAAAGGAGGCAAATAAATCCTTTTTATAAAAATGGAAAACTGGAAAAAGTTATAATGGAAACTAGGATATAAATTCAGCTTAATTTTCTCAAAGAAAAATTTCTTTACTTAAATAAAAATTATTAAAGCTTCCTGGAAAATGAAATTCACTTACAAATAATTCTTGCAGAACATGAGCAAAAAGTTTCAAGATTGACGAGCCTAGAAATCAAACATACATCAAACTTCAGAAACCCAGAAAATACTTCAAAAATTATTATTGATGAATGCAAATACAGTATTTTCACTTAGAAAATAGAAGTATAGACTAAATGTAGTAGATGTAAATATACATACATTAATAAAATATATATATTTACAAATATGTAATATATACAAATGAGACTTGGAAAACACAAGAACAACAAAATTTGGGTCTTCCACCATCTACATTGTGTATGAATTTCTATCCTTAGAAAGGAAACCTTGAAGCAAAGCAATAAATAATAATTCAAGAAACCAGCACATGGGACATCGGACACAGACTAAGGAAGAACATTATCAAGCATTTAATAATGCTTGACAAGTATTTGCTAAAATCCTAACTGTTGGAGGAAAAGCTAAGAAATATCTGAGATACTTGATCACATTGTAAACCAAAGACTATAGTCTGATCCCTATAGCATGCGATGAGTGGAAATTAACAAAATCCATGTCACCTCTTGTTGAAATGAATGACTTGTCCACATATGCAGAATTTAGGCAAGCTGTGTAGTGAAGTAGCTGAATATAGTGATGGAGCTTTTAAGTCAGCTGTTTTTCAACTTAGGTGTTTCTCATTTCATAAGAAATGATTTTAAACTCTGTTATAAAGGTCTTTTCCAATCTAGTTTATTGTACAACTCTATAATTGTGATTTTGATCTCTGTATAGAGAAAAGCACATCAAGAGGAGTACTGCAGGGATCAGTACTGGGACTTATTGTTATAATTTAATACTTTCATTAGGAGCATACTGGAATATATGAAGTCATTCCTTTCTTTCTATTTTTTTTTTCTTTTAATTTTCACAGCCAGTTAAACAAAAAACAACCAACAAACCAAACAGGAGGAGGTCCTCCTGCAGCAGGTGGCTGAGCTGCAGGAAGCTGTTAATAGGCTGAAAAGTGTCAGGGTAGCTGAGAGGAAGCAGCACTGCTTGCTCCAGGACAGTGCTGTGCAGGGGCATCAAGCGTCTACTGTCACTCATGCAGGAAAGGAGACTGCTAACCCAGTAAGCTGTCAAACAGTAACAGAAAAAAAAAGAAACAACTAAAAAAAAGGAGGAAGAGGACAATTAAAAGCAAGAGACTTCTTCTTAAATCTGTTGTCCCCACCTAGAGCACCTTTGCTGTCTTGCAGGGGACTGATGAGGAACCATGCTCCCACCAGGAAAAGCTGGCTGATGCACTGGTAAAGAAGATCACTACTGGTGCTGACAGAAAAAAGCATTGGGCCATAGTAGTAGAGGACTCTACTCTGAAAGGAACAGAGGCACTCATCCCATCTCTTGGCCTGACCCAGTCTCAAGGGTGGTGTGTTGCTTACCAGGGGCTAGGATCAAGGAATCTGCAGAGAAACTGCTCGCTCTAGTCAGTACCATTGATTATTACCCACTTCTAGTGATCCATGTGGGTGCTACTGATATAGATAGCAGTAGCCTGGAGAACATAAAGAAGGACTACAGAGCTCTGGGAGAGGTGGTTAGGGTCTCTGGATCTCAGATTGTTTTTTTGTCAGTTCTCCAGTATACAGGGCAGGACCTTAAAAAGGCTAGGAGGATTGGTGAGGTCAATAAATGGTTAAAAGGGTGGTGCTGTATTCAGGGGTTTGGGTATCTTGAACAGGGGACTCAATTTAGTAGGCCAGGTCTACTGGGGGCTGGTGGACCTGGTCTGACAAAGAAAGGGTAGAGAGGATTTGATATGAGGCTTGCCTCCTATAGTGGCTTACTTTCGTGAAATATTAGGGGAATAAAGCAAATTACTTTCTAGGACACTGTTCATATCTATTCTCTATGAATTGATGCTTCCAATAATGCAGAGATACTTAGACAAAGCACAATTTCCAGTGCTATGATGCTGAATGCTGCAACCAAAGCTAATAAAACAAAAATCTGCAGTGTTTTTATGGATATATTATGTCATACACTCTTGATACTCTGGGACTAGAAAGTTCAAAAAGAATCCAACACTAGATGAGCCTCGACAGTGCAAAACTGAGCACAAAGGCTTTCCCACACAGAAGGGATGTTGAAGATGAAACTTTACAGATGCTGGATTGTCAGTCCTTTGACTTGCCCACTAAGTTTCTGATAGTTTGAAATGTACGAGTATTCCTAATGTTTCTTTCTCTGACTATAAGGCTACACCTTTAGAGAGCTCATTTTCAAAGATGTTATGATGAAAGCTCTTCTTTAAAATAAATAAGTCTTTATTCTAAAAAAGCAGGATGAACTTCACCCCCATTAACTACCACAAACTTTGTAGATCATAGAAGAGTTTTTTTACTGACTTTTTCAAGGGCTACTGCTTTGAGCTACGTAATTATCAAGGCTTTCATACTAAAAGAAAAAATAGTTCAGACTAGTGCAGCCTTTTGAACTTCAGAATCAATCCTTTCTTGTGGGATTCAGAAAATATAATCTGAAACTTGAACAGTGCAGCACAGTTAAGAAATTCGTATTCAATGCAGATTTTAATGAATAAGATATAAATCTGGTGAGATGGAACACCATTTAGTAAAAAGTGGTTTATATTTTACACTTAAAATTAATATTATCTAGCCAGGCAAGTGAAAGACAGTTGCTTGGGTTTCTTTTTTTCATTCAATTTTTCCCCTAAATGAAGTTTACTCATCTAGTTCATCTTGTCCATATTTTTAAAATGATTCTATTTACTAGTCTATCTACCCTGTCAACTGTTTCAGCTTGATTAAGAAAACACTCAACACTTCTTACACTAATGTCTCAAATTTTTATCTCCTTGTGAACTACAGTAGAAACTGAACAAGGGTAGAACATTAGAACTTGCACCCAGAAATTAGGACATACATCCATGAGGCTAGAGAATATAACTTACTATATAACAAGGTTAGATTTTCAAAGGAACCAAAAGAAAATTCAAAATATGTATCTTGAAACAGTCTACAATTCCATATGTAGAATCTTTTTATGGTTTTGCATATTACAGCTTCAAAACCACATTGAAGAGAAGACTCCAATTTGAGATGTAAAACAGACACTTTAAATATTATGCGAGATTCAGTTAAAAAAAAATTATAATTAGAATAAATACGTAAGAAAAGTGATCATTGACATTAAGATTTCTCCATAAGTTGTGAAAGTGTTTCCTTTTGCAGGAGCACAACATATTTTTTGATGCCAACGTAATCTAATTGGATGCTCTTTGATAGTGCAGATCAACTGAAGTGTTCTTAAAGCAGTAAGCTGTATCATAAAAGTAAAACTAATATGTTTGAAAAGTTGGTTGTAGAAAAAATAATAGAAAAAAATATCCTTCAGTATCACTGTACCAAATTAACAAAATAATTTGAAATACAGGTAGGCAACAGTAATTCAGAATATGAGTAAGCAACCCACAATAAAAAAATAACACTTTTGTAACATTTTAGAAGCTTTTTAAAAAAATATGATAATCAAAAGAGAAAAAAAAAATTCTTGGTAATATGTGAAGATTGTCACTATTATGTGAATTGTGAATACAATTATAATTCACTTGAATTCACAATGAAATGGAAATGATGGTAACCTTTACTCAAGGCTTCTCTCTGGAAGAAAAAATATTAAGCGTCAAGAAAATATAGCTTTAGGGCAAAGCACTACTGTCCCTCACAGAGGAAAATGTTCAGGTATGGTTATGACTCATTTAGTCAAGACAATATAATTCCATATAAAATAAAAGTAGAGTAGAGGATATAAAAAATCTGTAGACTTAATGGAACCCATCACTCACAGTGTCCCATTTCTAGATATCCATATTGCATAATGCATAATCCAATACGCAGATTTGTCAGCCATTCAAAAACAGGTCCAGGGAGTTAAACTCATGATTCTGTGGTGTTGCTACTGCAGAAAGAAGTGCAGAGTCATTTATAGTCTGTGCATAAACTGAAGCTATCTCCAGCTGCAATGCAAGCGGATTCCAGTTCTGGGTTCAGTTTTTTTGTTTTTTCTTTTTTTCTTTTACCCAGACAGATGCAGGTGGAATGATGGAATAAGGATGAAGAGGAAATTACTCCAAGTCAAGACAGAGTCATGTACTCAATGAGGAGTGTGTATCTCCTTATGTTATCTTCCTAAAATCTGAAGTGAAATCCTTAAAGTTCCTTTTCAGGTTTGTATCCCTGGATTCCTTCTCTCTAGCTTCAATAACCAGCATAGATCTCTCTACATGTATTTCTTATTCTTATTTTGACAAAAAACATATATACACTATGCTAGCCTGAAAAAAAAATCCGATTTTGGGTTTTTTTGCACTCATAGAATAGTTAGGGTTGGAAAGGACCTTAAGATCATCTAGTTCCAACCCCCTTGCTATGGGCAGGGACACCTCCAACTAAACCATGCCTCCTTGTACTTTTGTTCATGGATGCATTAATTATTATCTCATAGAAGTGTTCTGTTCCCTAAAGTGACCAGGGAGTTCAGCTTTGCAGTATATTCCCCAAAAGATCAGCATAGTCTGTGACAGACCATGACTGCTTTTCAACTCCAGCAAAGTCAGAGCTCATTATAAAAAACTTATTTCAGAAAGCAGTCTTATTCATGAAGAAATAACCCACGGCATAATTGAATAAGCAAAAAAAAATTCAATGTTAAGGAGAATTTATCTGCATATAATTCATATGAGACAATTCAGAGCCTTATCAAGGAAGAAGATTAGAGTGACTTCAAATAGAAAACAGTTCTTATATAGAAATTAAACTGTCCTGTTGATTGTGAATGGAAGCACACTGAAAGCACCCAATATGTAAATGCAGCAGCATCTTTCACAAAACAATTAAGGATGCAGCTTTGGATTAATATTTTCTGCTGAAATACTTCAGAGCAAAGAGCATCACTACTGGTTGCTGGAAGCTTTAAATCTATCTGAGATGTGTGAACCCCAAAGTTCACTTGAATGCAGAAATAAGATGGAAAATGTCATTTCCCAGAAAAGAAAATGGAAGCTGAAAAAAGACAACCTAAGAATTTTATAACATTATTGTCTGGTTAACATTATGTTTTCACAAAGCTGACTTCAGAAACTTTTTATTTTTTACTTTAAGGTGCATTACTATCAGATTATCTAAAAATAAAAATAAATAAAAGAAATCCAACACTCACTTCTCAGTGCTCCTGAAAGTACAAGACACTGATACTGCCCTATATATGATGAAATTCCAAGAGAACTTGCAATGTCATTTGCCCCCATGTTTGTAGTTGAATGTTGACAGAGATGACTGAGGTTCTCCAAAGCAGAACAGTTACAAGGACTCATGCCATCCCATGGGGAAAATCTACATAAATCTGTCCCTTTTTTGATTTTAAACAGTTTTGAATGCTGAACATTTTTGTACCTTTTAAAGCATTCAGTTGCAAAGTGCTGAAGACTAATTTAAGGTATTTATGTAACTTCTTAGAAGCTGTGTAAATTACAGGCTTTGAGAAATTCATACTTCATATTCCGTTAGTAGGTTTTGTCAGAATATTGGAGAGCTTCTTCCATCTGTTTATATAAGCTGCTCTTGGGCACATAGTGTAATGCTTAATTGCATCCCTACAGGTATTCTCTGAAGCAAATAATATATTTATATTTTCATTCCTGTAAATAATGTTGTGAATTTGTGTGAGAAAAACTGCTTCTATCTGCTTTTATCTCTAAATAAAGGTATAACAAAGCATAAAACATTTTGCATTTTCTCAAATTTCATTTTTTTAACACTTTCACTGTTTCTGGTACATCAAGAAGTTTTCTTCAACTCACAGAAAATAGGAAAGGAGTGACAGAGAAAATTAATATCTTTATTTTATGTATTTCACTAAGTATAAAGCTTGAGCATAGTGATATAATTTATACCTCATATAACATCAGTCTGTATTATATTTAAGCACAGCTATACAGTTCTTGTGAAGACTAATTACTAATGATTTTAATAATCTTGAGTCATGTGATTTGCTACTGTTACCACAGCTTTACACATCGTTTTAGGCTTCATCCTGCTCATAAAGTGAAAAAAAAAAAAAAAAAAAAATAAAAAATAAAGCAAAAAACAATAAAAATAAACCAAAAACAAAAAATAAACTCCAAGCAATGAAGCATCCATGATTTATTAAAACATACATTATTAAGGTGTTCCTGTTGATTCTTGGAATTACACCGGATACACTGTTATTGACTGAACTTATTATACATATATATATATACACACATATAAATTTCTCTTCCTATACGCACATGGGAGGAGATAACTCTCCTGAGACCATTCCAAATGCAGAACTGAATTTAACAAGCCTAGCCTGAACACGTGATAATTGTTCATATTTTTCCTCAACAAAACCTGTATATAAAACTGGCTGCATTCTAGTTAGTGGCAACAGCATTTCTCAGAACTGAAGTTTGGGTGGCTTTAAATATATAAAGAGGTTTTGATATCAACTAGAGGTGGAAAATAATTTCATATATGATAGTCTGAAAACAAAGACTGTTCAAGATTTTCCTTTCAGTGTAACAGCTAGTAATACCCTATCAAAGGAGGACAGATGAGAAAGGATTTCAAGAGTGAAAGTTCACTCAGATTTCAAGCATTGTTTTGATTAATGTTAGTACTTATGGATAAATATATTTCAAATACACAATTCAAAGTAAAAATTCCCCAGAACACTTAATTTTCCTTCCTCCCCACCCCAGTCCACTTCTCCTTGCCCTTTCAAATCTATGTTGTCTGGTTTTGGCACAACACCCTTAAGCACCTTATGAGAGGATTTTAGGATCAGTGGGGAATATTTTTTGTTTCTACTTTAACAGGTGGAATACTTGCATAATGAAACCAAGGGAACAAAATCTGTCACAGGTCTACAACAATATTCCCTCATGACTCAAGTATCATACAAACAGAAAAGCACAAAAGTTAACTTATCAAAAATAAGTATCCTGCATGCCAAAGATGACCTAATATTTCTAATTTTGCTATTACTCATGCCTTCATTTAGTTTCCATGATACTATTATGTGATCTATAAAAGCATAAAAAGTTACAGCACGCGACTGATAATATCTGAATAAGCCTCGAACCTGTCATGTACCGATGGTAAAAGAATGAACCCTCCACTTTTTCACTGAAATGGAAACTACTGATTTTCCTCTTTGTTTTCTCCCAAATTCTCTGTCAAGTTACACTCTTTTTCAATGTTTTTAAAAGGAACAGGTATTTAACCATTAAACGTATTTTACCACAGTGCAACAAAATAGCTTCAACATATTTGGTTTCCCACTTGATAAATAAAGTATCTAAACTAGCAATTAAGAATACTTGAACATTACAACACAACCTTGGAAGCATTCAGCATGCAAAATTTCCTCACAGATAAAACCTCCAAGTTTATGTGAAAATTATGGAAATATATTTTAGGCAAAACATACCAAGAACAACAAGTGGGGGTAAAGCAGAGGAATTGCCTCACAGAAAAATGTATTATGTAAAAATTTCAAAACAGTGTATTAAAGTATTAACATTTTTCAAAATGGAAATGTTAAAAAGATTTTGAAAGGAAGTGCTGATAAATTTCTTTTTTTTTTTTTTAATTATTGCTGCCACAGTAATTTCTTTTTCTTGATTTCTTTATAAAATTTAGACAACTGGATTTTTTTTGTTTTTTTGTTATTGGCTGTGTATGGAATTTCATGTTTCAGAATGATACTTTTTTTTTACTTTAGGTGTAATATTGTGACTAAGCTAGCTACTTGAATGCTTCCAATTGAAGGCAGTCTTGAAATTCAGATGTAAAAGACTTTTATTTAAGCTGCTTCAGCCATCTTTGATATTTCATCAGTTTGCATTGTGCTACATACCTTCTACAGAAATGGTAAAAAGAACATGTCAATGTTCTTTTAAATAACAAGAGTTGGATTTTTGAAAATCAATATTTTTTTTATAAAATAACATCTTACGCCCAATTCAGTTATCTCTGGGAACTAAACTGTACTCCACAAGCAAGCTGGTTAGGACTCTTCTCTGAGTCTCTGTAGAGAAATTTGCATAAGTTCAAAAAAACCTGATGTATTGGTTACTTTCAATTTCTTCTGTGCAAAATACCTAATTTCTAGGAGCTTCATCTTTTATTCTAGATTCAGTATGGAAGCTTTTTTGAGACAAGATAAGTGAGAGATGTTTCTGGATTAAAAATAAATTGCAACATTTCCCACAATGGGAGCATAAGTTTAGAAAGGACCCTGCTCAACTTTAGATCTTAGGCCGCTTTCAGTTTCATACGACTGCTACCTAGAAAACTGTCCAGCTATATCCTCGGCTTCAGTGGTGGCTGTTGGCAGGAGCCAAACCTTCATTAAAAGCAATCTAGTTCCAACACCTTGCCATGGGCAGGGACACCTCCCACTAAACCATGTCACCCAAGGCTATGTCCAACCCGGCCTTGAACACCTCTAGAAAACTGAAACGTAGAGGAGAAAAAAGTTTCAAATCAGTGTTTCAGGCTGATCCCCACATGATGCAGAGACAGTAAACTTCCCTTAACTGTGATTTCTGTAATAAGACAAGAAATCTATCTTGGTTAGGGTATTTTTCTGAGCAAGATATTAGTGACTGCACTGAAGCCTCTAAATTGCAAAGAACTTACTACACACTTCCTTGAACTTCTGAAACAGTATCATGCCTCATGACAAGCTAATGCCATTTGCTTTGTACTTACACTTCACTTTTTAACAAAATTATATGATACTTCCTTCAAGTAGGACAAAAATGTTGCTTTCCCCTCACTGTCATTTCAAGTATTGAGTAAACAAAGTGTTTGGAGCAAAACTTTACTGAAAGAGCACTAATAGACAGTTGGATTCCCAAATGATAACCTAGGCAAGTTGCAATATCTTTCTACACCAATAATAAATCTGAGTATATATTTATATTATAAGTAATCATTGTAGATTTTTTGTTGGTCTGATGGCTCCCTTACTTAAAGATGCGTACACCATGATCATCATAAATATACATTTTTAAGGATCAAAATTACCAATTTGCATTGAATGAGGCGTTATTTACTAACATTGACTGCTTTCTGATACCAACCTCCTGATGATATCTGACTTCTAGACTGAAAATCATTCCTTATTCCTAGACTCAGAGAGAAATAGGAAATAAAGGCTATAAATGTGAGGCAGGAGGTGGGTTTTATCAGTGTTGTAGTTTGAGGCCCCTCAAACAGTTCTGCGCACCCCCCCCCCCCCCTTTCTTCCCCAGTCCCGGGGAAATGAGAAGG
>JASSUY010049631.1:0-34204 GCA_032466535.1 Forpus xanthops
ATGGTTAAACTTCATCAGGTTGGCATCAGCCCACCTCACAAGCGTGTCAAGGTCCCTCTGGATGGCATTCCTTCTCTCCAGCATATCAATCAAACCACACAGCTTGGTGTTATCAAACTTGCTGAGGGCGCACTCAATCCCACTGTCCATGTCACCGACAAAGATGTTGAACAAGACCAGTCCCATCATCAACCCCTGATGGACATCACTCATTACTGGTCTCCATCTGGACATTGAGCCATTGACCACAGCTCTTTCCGTGCAGCTGTCCAGCCAGTTCTATTTACTTTAAACGAAAGTTTCTTCAACAATCCATTTTTTTTTCTACAAGAACCTAGAATGACGCAGTTATACTTCTGAAAGTGCCGCAGCTGTTTGCTGAGGGGGCTGTAAAATAGAAAATGCAGCACAAGCATCAATGTGCTGTTAAGAGTTTCTTAAGAACATTAGGAAGTGCTTTTCTATATGTTTGCTCTAGACAAAGTCCCAAAGACAAATATAAACCATTATTTTTTTTTTTAAATGGTGCAAAGGCAGTAAAGAAAATTATGTCCAATATGTCCAAATGGAGGGCAGGGGTGAATAACCATCTTAAAAATTTGAGCATGTAATTCATGCACATGGCAGCACTTCAATGATAGCTCACCATATATGCCTGCACAAAGTATAGATAAGATTTGAGTATTTATTTCTATACATAGTAATGTAACATGCGGCACCAAATAGGACTCTAATAAAGAGCATTAGCATTGTTGAGTTTTGCGTAGTCCCTGAATTAATCTGTTTCTGTATTTGACATTCTTAATTATTTCAATTATTTCAAGTTTCATAATGATTCCTCTTGCTTTACATTGCAGTGTTTGCTACTAAAGAGTAAAAATTAAGGCGTTAAGCTTTAAGCATGGATGCAAACCCACTGGAATTAGTATTTTGCTAATTGGTAACTCAAGCAGTCAAAATTAAATCTATTAACCCATGAATTGCTAGCTTCATAATCAGTAAAATAACCTTTCTTGTTTTCTTCCATGACATAGACAGTGTTGGTGAATAGACAGTGTTGGTGAAGTTCTTGTTGAAAGAGTTCTAGGTGGGTCGTTCTTAGAATACGTGCATGTGAATCATCCAAACAGCACATAAAGACTATTGCGGAACAGTGGAAGAACATGTTCTGTAGATAAATATGCTTTTTAAAATTTAGCCTTTTGCAATTAATGGATGAATGCATGAATTAATGAATTAAGGAGTGAATCCAATTTTTTTAAGTGCTGTTTTAAATTATTTTAAATTAAATTTCAGTTTAAATTAAAATTGGGAGGGCTTATAAGATAAGGGTTGGTAAATGAAAGCTGCCTTGAAAGACTAGCAAGAAGGGAATATTAGGTTTATAATAAAAAAAATAGAAAACCTTTCAAGAGAGTGACAGTGTCTTGTAACTAACCTGTGTAACATAGTATTGCTATGTAAGTTGAATAAAATATATACACTTTTTACATGTGCACTATAACGTAGTAACTTCCAAAGATGATCTTTTATTCATAGATAAAAGCATGTACAGTGATCAAAGTAGCTTTACTCACATGGTTAACAAGGAAACTCCCAATGGGCTTTTAGGTCTTCACTAGTTTTTCTTGGAATCAGGAAGTGGCTCCATTTTGGGAAGGGAAAGATTCAATGTTTCACGTTCGTGGGAAAGTTGCATTCCTTTCTCTTTGAGAACTGTCCTCGGGAATGAAAACTCCTCTATCAGAAAGACTGGCAGTGAATGCTCCAAAGGGTGGAATTTGTGGGAATATTTCAGTAACTAAAAAAAAGTAATCTGGTCTGCCAGAGAAAAGTAGCCTGCACATCTAAAAAATGTATCAAAAACCTTTTATATATCTGAAATAAGCTAACCCCACAGTAGCATTGTCCTCAATGTGTTATCAGTAGAGATACACCTGGCAAGAGCAAAAGATGGCCTTCCCCTTGCACATGACACCTTCTGATCCCCCTGCAGTAACGCAGCACTTTCCCTTTCCCCTTCTGCTCACATCATCTCTGATGGCTCTCACAGAAGAAATCCCAGCCCTTTTCATATTGTCAAGCAGAAGTGCTTTTCTTGCAGCAGCATTGTCAAGAAAGCAACCAAAATAATAGTTGCACAAAAAGAAGTTACAGAAAGTTATGCAATAGCTGTGCAAAGGTGATCACTTTGCAGCTGTCCCCTGCAGAAAGCAAAATTTTATGAGCAGTTCTACAGGTTTTCACTCTTGAGATTTCATTTCACAAACACATTTTATCATGAGGAATAAAAAGTTGTCAGGGCCATTGGTTTAATTTCATCCAAAAAGTCTGATTTAAAATGCTTTCCTTCAAATGAACGTGTTCATAAACTTCAGCTGCCTGATTTCTCTTTACATGTCGTCTCTGTCAATGGCAAAAACTACATAAGATTTACAAGGCTTGTGCCAGGCTGTATATTGCTCTGTGGTGCACTAGTTGTCAACTCCAAGGTCACAGCTTTATTAAAGGATCAAGATTTACAATAACGTTAGCAAAAGCATGATGCCTTCCCACACACCTTTCTGTAGCTTACTTCCCTGAGGTCATCTGTGCAATTTCTCCCCCTGCCAAAAGCTACTAATCGATAAATACTGCAGTCTCCAGAACAAAGTTCAAATGGACCTATCATGTTCCTTTAGCAATAAATCTTTGTTTTTGTTTAACATCTGCCTTCAAAGAGCATAATCCTCTTTACCTGCAGTTATTAATTTCACAGCAACCTTTTCTGGTGATTAAAACTGCTCCCCTTTAGCAGATTGAGAAATAGAGATATAAGGCCACCATTTGATGAAGGCCATGCTACCTCTCTACCCGTGAGTAACACAAGGTAGTTGTGTAGCATCTGAACTGAGGCTTCTGTAATTCTTTCTTTTAATGCAACGCCACAACATTGATAGGGCACACCTGAAGCTTGAATTTGGTTATACTGCTGTGGTATAGTCCTAATGGACACAAAACCATACAAGAAGCATTTTGCAGGCTATTTCCTACTTAAAGTGTAGTTCTGTGCTTTCTTTTGGCTTGCACTTGCACTGTTGAAGAGGTTACTGCCACCAACTGCCATTCATTACTCATTGTGCCTCTCCAGATATACAAGCCTGGCTTCCTACTTCATTTCAGGGAAGAAGATAATGGGTTAATCACTTTAAATAGTAAGGGTTTTGCCAGCCTGTGAACACCTAAGCTAACCATTAGCAGCCTTTAACAGAGCAGTGATAAGCACAGGGGAGTAGCAATTTCCTGAACTAGCATAACCTTAGTTACAAGAGGATATTTTACCAGAACACCTCAAATCCCAGTCCTGCCTTCTGTACAGGATGTTCTGCTACTTCCACCAGATTTCCTCCAATCCTGAAGTAAATACCTGAGCCCAAGGGACTTAAATCTTCTATTTTGTCTGTTGCTTTGGATATGCTTCTCTTCAGTGGTTCAGATCTCCTGGTACTTACAGGCATCCAAATTTTGCCTCCATGTGGTCTAAAGTGAAGGTATTTAGGGCAGTCATTGACTTTGCTGTGCTGCTTCTCCTTTTGGTTAAGAAGATACTAGCATTTTTAACTAATAGTAATTGCAATAGATCCCGAGGAAGAAAACTGAGCCAGTGTCCTTCATGCCATCACAGGATGGTTTACCCCTCATCCTTACCTGAGGGGAGTCCTAAAGCTGAGCTTCAGCTTTGTTTCCTTCAGTTCCCTCCATCCTTTCCACACATCAGCCCAGAAGGTGGCACAGACATTGCCTTTTGCTGCCTTTTGCAGATACAAAAAGTGGACATCTGAAGCCTAAATTGTTTTGAATTGCTGGAGATT
Organism: Forpus xanthops; assembly: GCA_032466535.1. Classification (NCBI taxonomy): domain Eukaryota; kingdom Metazoa; phylum Chordata; class Aves; order Psittaciformes; family Psittacidae; genus Forpus; species Forpus xanthops. Next base: position 3,852 of record JASSUY010049631.1, read on the forward strand.
GAAGGTGTATGTGAACCACAGGTCTTAGTGTTTTATACTCTCTCTCTCCCAAAAGTCTAACTTCAGGCTAGAGAGAGCAAAATCTCCCCAGCTAGTGATCACCTCCAAACATCTAGCCATGGTACAGATGGCTGCTGTCTTAAAGAGAGAAGGGAAACAAAGGTGAAAGACACAGTTCTTAGCCTTTGCCCCATGTCTTTGATACAGGGTGAGAGCCTGGGCCTTGCCTGAACCTTAATCACTAATACAATCTCCGCAAGTTAATATAAGTGACATAATCTCTACAAATCCATTTCCTTTTAAAGCTTTCCCAACATTTCGTTTGTTGCTCATCCCCCATGAGTTAAGTTCAAGTGAAATTTAGATGCGCTTAACAGGTCTAAAGTCTTCCCTACCTGTAGAAATTCGTTGGTATTGCTGTATCACCACCACAATATTCTTATGATCCCTTATTGTGGAAGAACAGTACAGAGACTAAGATTTCATCGGCACCATTAGGGAGGCAGAAAGCCTGCCCTGAATATTACTAGTACCACTAAAACTACCTCATAAAATCACTGCTAGCATCAGCTGGTCTATAAACAAACAAACAAAATAGACTAGAAACGTTTTCACTGTTGCTTTGTTTATGTAGAAGGTGATCGTAATTTCCTCTTATTTCGAGCTGGGATCACAGCTTGGCGCCGGGTATCCAGGGCTGGGTGCCAACCCCCGATCCTGCCGGGCACACGCTGAGGGGTCGGCCCGCCTTCCGCCCCAACGGGCCACCCTGTGCCGGCGCATCGGCCTCAAGGGCCTGCGGGCCCAGGCTGGGCGGAGGGACCGGCGGATGGAGCGGTAGGCGGAGCGGGGAAGCCGCTCGGGCAGGGCGGAGCAGAGGCTGGCCTGCCGTGTCGTAGCAGCGCCGGCGGGCCGGGAGGCGATCGCCATGGAAACGCAGGCCCCGGTCCCGCCCCTGTCTGTGCCTCCCCACGGGAGGGCGGCGGTGGGTGCCTCCGGGAGCCGTGCCGGAGCCGTGGTGCTGGGGGCCGTACCCGCCGCTGGGGTTCCCTCCTCGAGCACCGCCAGGTAGAGCGCTTCTGGGGGAGCTTCCCGGGCCTGGAGGGGGCGGGAGGAGGGAAGGGCGGGGAGTGCGGCGCACAGGCCGGGCCCGCTGTCCCCAGCCGCTGCAGCCCTGTTGCTCACCTGGCTGCTCACCTGGCCCCAGGTGCCCACCCGCCATCTTCTCCCTGACCCCCGGCGCCCTCCGCCCGCGGCTAACCGGCGCCGCGGAAGCGTAACGGAACGGTGCTCGGCTTCCCAGGGCGGGGCTTGCTCCTAATCGCCGATCCGCACGGAAAGGCCCTGACGTATTGCCATGGCCGAGGGAACCACAGCGGTAGAGGCGTGCTTCAGCGAGGATGATTTTTACTGTCCCGTCTGCCAGGAGGTGTTCAAAACGCCCGTGAGGACAGCGAACTGCCAGCACGTGTGGGTATTCCTCCCCCCCCGCCCCGTACCCCTTTTGCCCCCTTCACAAGGCTGTTCCTCTCCTCCTCCCGTTCTCCGCCTTTTAATCCTTAGCCATCCCCCCTCAGCACACCGGCCCCAGGCCTGCACCCGGAGCCAGCCGCCCAGGGGCCCAGAACGGCTCCCCAGAGAGGGAGCTGGCTTTGAGGCTTGCGTGCCAAGGGCTGCCCCAGCCTTCCCGTGCCTCTTTCTTTTGTAGCGGATGAGGGCCAGCCGGTTAGAAAAGCCACCTCCTGAAGCAAGTCCCCGGCTGTCTGGTCGATGGAAACATCTCACACATCTAACCTAACTCGCGGTTTTAACTTTATAGTTTCCTGCTCGTTTTCCAGCAAGGACCATAGCCTAGTTGTTCTCTCTCTTCAGTTCATCTATTCTGCGTTTTTCAGAGCATTTAATTGCAAAGTACTGCTTTGTAGCAAAGCAAAATAGCTTTGGCAGCTGTTACACCAGGAAACAAAGTGAGAGAACCACAGAAGGCTGGTGAACTGAGATCTTTCATGCTAAATGCAGTATGTTTGGCTGCACTTAAGGACGATAAACAGGGCTTACTTTGATAAGGCTTTCCAATATCATGTGCCTGCTGCACCATTTAATATCATTAATGATCAATCCACTGTACAGCTCAGGAATACTAGTCAGTAAATAGTAAGATCTTTACATAAAGTGCATTGCCAAGTTCCCCGTCTTTCCGTATGCTTTTCTGTAAGCACCATTATTTCATTTTGCTTTTATTTATAGAGATTTGTATACAGTAGACCATTACTCGGACATCTTTTTTCCCCTAATAATCAGCCAGCTTTCTTCAAGGACAAAGTATCTCACTCTCTTCACTTTGCTAACCTGTGTTTGTGGTAACTTTTTAATTCAGGTTTTGCAGGAAGTGCTTCTTGACAGCTATCAGAGAAAGTGGAACACATTGTCCTCTCTGCCGGGGGAGCGTGACTAAAAAAGAAAGAACATGTCCCAAAAGGGCTCTAGATGTTGAAAACAGTATGAAGAAAGCTTCTGGGGGCTGTAGATGCTGTGAGAAGCAGGTAGAGTAAAACTTTACAAAAAGTTGGATAATTCTTTATTATTTTTAACCAGACACACTTTTACTGTGTGCTGTTCTTGTCTTGGAGCTAAAGACCCTATTTAACAGTTTGAACTTAGCTTCTTAATGGCTTGTGCATATACTAGGCATGCAGTGCCTGCTAGGTATGCCTAACAGGTGTAAACAGACAGAGGATCTTGTATTGTCCATAAGGACTTTTAAGTGGAGTGCCAGTTTTTTTGCAAAACAATGTGAAAACTGGATATAGCCATAAAGTTGGCAGAAGAAAAGTTTGACAAGAAAATTGCAGATATATGGAAAACCTCAGAAACTTTCACTGTGAAAATAAAAGTGCCTGAAACTACTGTAAAATGGAATTTAAGTCAAAACCATACGGGTTGATTACTCTTGGTGTACACAAAATCATACACCATTCTCCTTTTCCCCATCAGACTCTTTACATCCCATCATTGTCTTTGTAAAGGTGTCATTATTTTCAGAACATTGGGTAAAATCATGACCCCCAGTGAAATCAAGAGTAATCTCTCTTCTGGTGTAAACAGATGCAGGATTTCAGGCATGCTTTTTGCTTGCATGAAATCCAGGTAGTCTTCATGTTTGTTTCATTTCACCTGGGACTTAGTTCTGCCAGTGTGAAGACTAGTACTAGTGAAAAGCTGAGCTGCTTGCTTTGTTCCACATGATTCATTAGGATGAAAACCTGGGAGAACAATGCAATAGCAAGTTGCTAAACTGGAAGGAAGAAGCAAACAGATTCCCAGAAGAACTGAATAAATTTAGGGTCAGAATGTGATCTTAGATGTGATCTTATTCAGCCTTTAAACCTGTGAGCACTTTCTGATAGTGCTGTTGGACCTGAAATTCTGATTTAGGACATGTCCAGCACAGCTGTCTTCTGACAAATCTGAGCAACTCATTACCTTGCCTTGCATTTAAGGTGGATATGCAGCCTTAACTTGGTGCTCATTCACCTATTTTATTATATTTTTCTTTTATCCCTTCTCAAAGAGAAACATTTTATATTTTTAGAACATACCTAATGCAAAAAGCTTCTGCTCTGCACAAGGTAACAGCAGGCCAGAGAAGACTGAAGGAGCAGTGGTGCTTATCCTATCTTTATGGTCCCTTTCTGTCATAGCTCATCAGTTATTGGTCCTGGATTGTGGAAGTTGTAGTTCCTGTGACTTTGTTTCAGTTAAATGGAGTTTATTTGCATCTTTTACCCTTGAGAGCTCTCAGATGCCTGGCTTTTGGGGATTTGGGGAATGGGAATGTTCTCCAGTCATTTCAATAATTTGGAATTTCATTTACAGGTTAGATTTTCGTGGATGAGACAGCATTATAAAACATGTAAGAAGTATCAGGATGAATATGGTGTTTCTTCTATTATTCCAAACTTACAGATTTCCCAGGATTCTACAGGGAACAGGTAATCGGGGTGTTTTATCTATAGCAATGCATCTTCTTTCCCCTCCCTGTAAAGTATTTTTTTCCAGGGTATGCCTTTTTTGCAATAATTATTATCCCTATTTTTGTGCATCAAAAAATGACAGTTTTTCCAGGTATTTTCCTTTACTCTTAGCACACAGAAGAAAACCTTTCTGCATGGTGGTTTGGAATGCCTTCCAGGGACTTTAAAAAGTGTGTAATATTTGTAGCTCGCTTTCCTTGCCTTGGCAGCATTTGCACAGCTTACTTTGTAAACTATTTCGTAATATTTAGCCCCAGGGAAGTCCCCTTCTCTTTTTATCCCTCCTCCTCTTTCCTAAGCCTGTTTTAGTGCATATCCTGTTTCAAAACATTACTGTGCAAGCTTTTGCTCTCTGATTGAATTTATTTTGAACTGATCTCTTATGAAACATACAAAGAACTCCAGTATGTTACACACCATAAAATACAGATGACACAATTTGTTTTCAGACAGTAAAACTAAATAACTTTCTTTTTCATGCCTTCTCACTGATGTATTTGTTTTGGTTGGGGATTTTTGCCTATTTTTGCTTATTTTTGAAGACTTTTTTTTTACATATTAGTTTCATAGGGCTTTATTCTATATAGCCTGTCCTTTATTTATTTTCTTTTGATATCTGTTTTCTATTTTTAGCAGTCTAAACTTCTCTATATTTAGTTTTCAACCTGGCATTATATTGAAATTGGAAGTTTAAGCTGTTACCAGAACTACCTTCAGCAGTGTTTCACTGAAGTGACTGGATATTGTTATATCACTGTTTATTGACTATGCCACTGTAGCATACCTGTGCTTACAATACTATGGAAGTATAAGAAAATGTACTGTGCCCAGACTGTGACTGGAAATGTTCAGTATGTCTGTACAGTTTCTTCTGGCTTAGCTAGAGATGCATACATGGTCAAAATTGCTTTCTAAATGTTTCAGTCTGTCACTCTTACTTTAGGAAATAGTTATTTGTGCTCAGTGTGAAAAAATTAATCTTGCTGTAGTTGGAAGTTGTGAATTTTTTGTGTAATCCCATGGCAGTTAAATGCTTGTTTGCATAGTCTTAAATCAGAAAACTGAGAAAGTGCTTCCTGTCTTGCATTCATAATGCTTATTGAGCTACTTTGCTGTAATCTCCATTACCGTTCTTGTTGGTTAAATGTTTGTTGTATCGTGTACTGCTTTCCTATAAAGTTGTATAGTATTCCACCAAGGGTCACCATGGTAACTGCATACTGAGGTTTGCATTTATCCAAAGGAAAAGTTGTGAGAGTTAAAATATGTACCATTGTACATATTTTGCCTTGAGATTCATGTGACTCAATGGATTTCTCCCCCTTCCCCCATGTTACTCTTAAACTTAAAAAAATCTAGATAGTGGAGTAAAATAATATCAATTTTCTTTTATTTTTTTTCCCTTTATTTAAAGTAGCAGAAATGATGCAATATCTGATAATGGAGAGATGGCTAATAATCAAATACTTCAAGGAGAAACAAGGTAGGCTGCTTATTTTTATAGTTAATATTAAAATAGCTCCAGATAGTCCTATTGCAAGCTTCTACACATGTAAAAAAAAAAAAAAACAAAACTTGTGTAGTTTCCTCTGCATTTCCGTCTAGATGTTAAAATTTGGTCTTTTTTCAGTACGCTCCTGAAGTATTTGCACTGAAAGATCTTACCAATAAGTAAGATCAGGATGCAGCTGAAATTGTTACAAAAGAGTTTTCTGAAATCCAAGTTTCAGAAGGGTGCATTTCGATGTACGAATAATAAATGTGCTTTAAAATTGCAATTTGGAAGCAGCGCTGGGACTCTGTTAGATCTGCTACTATGTCAATGAGGGTGGGCTTTTTTTGATTTTTTTTCGAAATAAGGGAAAATAAGAGACAATTTACAGTTTCTATAACAGTGCTTCTAAAATTCTCTTTTCTGTTTAATACTGTGTATTTCTGTTTACAGTGGACACCCAACCTTCAAATGCCCCCTGTGTCAGGAAGCCAATTTTACCAGACAGCGCTTGCTGGATCACTGTAATAATAGACATCTTTATCAGATAGTTCCTGTAGTAAGTATTGTTGCTTACATATGCTTGTTGAGCTACTTCCATTATAATTATATGGACAATTTTAAATGTATAGTAACTACTCTATATCTGTAAAGGTCTCTGTGGTCTGAGAAAGGCAATATAATTCATGCAATGCATTTAACTTGAGGAGTGACTTTCACGTGAAAATGTTTCTTGTTCAGCTTCCTATTGGTTTAAGGCTTTTCTGTCTTAGCTGTCTCATTTATCTTGATGTGGAACAAAGCCTGATACTCTACTTCATTTAGTAATTCAAGATCTGTTTCTATAGGTTCACATTCATAACATAACTTGTTCTATGTGAAACCTGCACTTATGTGAAAAGTAATCTAAAGTAATCAATCAAGGGGACTGCAGAGGAAAAATCTGTTTGGTTTTCTGTTCTTTTAATCTGTATAGGGTATGTTTTTTTTTTATTTTTGACTTTGATCATCTCAATTGTATGAAAATTCTCCCAAACAATAAGTAGGATGCAGTAATCACTTTGTTTTCTAAATTTTATATAACAGAAATTAATTAGAAGTGCCAGAGAGACATGACAATGTTACACTCCCAAGAGAAATATGAAATTTGACAAGTTGAAGTGTAATTTTTGAATGCTATGCAAGTGAGGAAAAGAATACTTAAAACTGATTTTGTATGTAAATCTCCACAATATATTGGTAGTGGACGAGTAATAGACTTTTCCTGTATTAGTCATTTTCCTGTATTCCTGTATCCTATATTCTTAATTATTTCTGTAGAACATTTCTTCAATGTGTTCTGTATTGCCAGTAATTTTTTTTTTTTTTTTTCCCCATTCTTTCCCTTTCCTCTTCTCCAAATTCAGATCTGTCCTATTTGTGTATCTCTTCCTTGGGCAGATACTAACCAGGTGACTAGAAATCTCGTTAGCCATCTAAATCTAAGACATCGGTTTGACTACGGAGAATTTGTGGTAAGCTTTTTCTTCTTAGGTGTGTAGGGGAATAAATGGTAACTTTTTTCTATAAACAAAATGCCAATAAAAAAAATGGACCAAACTTGTTTGTGCTCTGGACATGCTATGTTCCTGTTCTGTACAGAACTCAGAAGTAGGCCTGCTTGCTCTTAAACATTCCATTATCAATATGAATTCCACTGGGAGGGAATATGTGTTTGTCAGTAGCTAAGGTCTGCTCCAAATTGATAACTGAAGTCTTTACCTTCGTGTTCTCTATCTGAACTATTTGTTCCTCTAGAACAGTTAATTACTGCTGCTTCTGGGGAAAATAAAATAGATACTAGTCTGTTTTATTGGCATTTTTGACTTTTTATGGAAGAAATGGTTTAATCATAATGCTCAGGACTCAGAGTGCAGCTTGACTAGCTGATACTGCTGGTACAGCCTCTCTTCCAACGTGTTGCGACAGGGGTTGCAATGTGAAAAAGAGGCATGTCATTAAATTATTGTTCAGGTTGCCTTCTTTCAGGCTCACTGATTAGATGACCTTGAAGTAGATGCAGAACTACATGCATGGATGTAGTCAGTGGGTGGATCGTAAGTCAAGCCAACTAGTTGAGTACTGCATGTGGGAATCATGGAGCTGGAGAGTTTGTGTTGTATGTTCTACAGTTTGACAGGCTTTGGAGTACACTGCTTGGGCTTTGTATGGAACAAGCGTACTAGAGGAGTAGGCAGCCTCACTGGTTGGAGATGGCAAGATGATGCATATTGTTCTTTGTGTAGAGTGATCCATGACAAAGGCATGAAGAGCTGGGAGATTGATGCAGGGGATTGGGCTCTTCAACATGAAAGCATCTTGCATGTTGGAGGATGTAAAACTGGTGATGGCAATTCTGATGTGGGGAAGCTGCCAGAACTGCATTAAAAGATATATTACTCTGCCTTATTAACAACTTGGAAGGCAGCTCTTCAAAAGTAGCAGTATTAACCACCCATCTTTTGTGATGCATGTTTGCTTTCTCATTGTAAGCAGTATATTCTCAATGATCAATGATTACTGTTGTCTGGGGATCACATTTTGTTTTTATTAATGGAGGGTGTTATGGCTGGTTAGAAGCCCTGTTACAGGAATAGTGTGACACAGTCAGTCAGGTTTTCTGAGCTGGCTGTTCTGTAATGTAATTCAGCCAGGGAGAGAACATGGACCCTTCTGCTTAATGAGCCTTGTCCCACTCATCTGATTCTTCTATTGTCTCATGTATCTCTTGGTATTTAGTTAAATAAAAGATACTGTGCAACATAAACAATCATCTAGTACACATAAAGACGAAAACTCTTCATCTAAGTGCCAACTCCTATGTAAAAATGTGGGAAATGAATGATTAAGGGCTATGGTACCTCTTGAGTATTTGTCCATTTTGATGATGTTTTCATTTTGTTTAGAATCTCCAGCTTGATGAAGAAGCCCAGTACCAAAATGCAGTTCAAGAATCCTGTCATGTGAACTTTTAAAGTATAGCTCCCCTTCATCTCACTGAGTATCTGAGAGAAAAATTACATTATTTCTGTTGGTGACCTGAAGTGTATATTAATAAAAATGGTATTCAGTAACCACTTTTCAAGCTTAACTTTTTCCCTATGTTCATAAGGACTTTTCATAAATGATTTAGCTGAAACTCAGATTTGACACCTCTACTGAGTTGTATCCCTGTGGAGTTTTGGGGACCTTTTTAGAGCTTCACATGGTTGTCTTTTTCTCTAACATTTACTACACTATTAATTACACAGTTCCTTTTATTAATGTAAGATATTTTAACTTGCCAAAACCAACTTTGAAAGTATCTTTAGAAAGATACACCAAGATGATCTGTTGAGTTAAAGTTCAGCAGTCATCTGCTAAGGTATCTATGAGATAGAGTTTTTTTCTGTTCTTGCCCAATGACAATGTTTTATTGGATATTGTGATTTGATTTTTTACCATCACTATGTGGATGAACATAATAACTTAAGAAACAAAAATTTGTTGTTTTCTTTGGATCAACAATGCAGAGCAGGGTTGGTTTTGGTGGTTGTTTTTTTTTGGGTTTTTTTTTTTTTTTTCACCTTTCATTGAGAAAGAATAATGCTGTTGCCTAGGAATAATTGCACCTATTTTTTCCTCCTTTTGGAGCATAACTGAAATAGAATGCTTGCTTACTAAAGCAATGGGTGAGGAGTTTTCCTTATGCTCCCATCTGCTAAGGAAGGTAGTATACTTTCTAAGCAATTTAAGGTGACATGCAAAAGGTATACATTTTCATATATGACTATGACCAGATAGTTTTTCATTTTGCTGGAGCTTTTCAAGAACTCTGTTGTTGCATTTGAAATGCAAGTTTTGGTCAGTCCAGTCTTTCATGGAAGGCTGTGTAACGCAAGAACTAATTGGCATCAGACCTACCAACACTGAAATTAACTTGTTTATTTTGGTAGACGGTTTAAAATTTGGGTATCTCCTACAAACCAAAGGCTGGAAAAAGTTGAGAAGAAAAGCTTGCTCTAAAGTAGTTACCAGCATTTCTAAGAGTTCCTATTCTAGATTTTCACATTCCTAGCAAAACCATCGTTACATTCAGAGGAAACAGAGCAATAATGCAATTTTTAATAAAAATGGAAAATGTATTTGTAAAATAGCTTCAAAGTTTTGTTTTTTTTTTATTTAATACTAATGGGGAGAAGGAGAAAGGAAGGTGCACTGCTTATATTTTTGAGGTTTAAAGAGACTGTTCTGTATATTTACCATTTAGGACCAACATTTCATCCAGTGTCACTGTCGCCCATTGTCAAACTATTTTTCTTAATGGGTATTGTATATATGGTGAAAAACATCCCCAGTGATTTTCCTAGTCTTGTTGGTGATTTATGTGTAATAATATAAGTTGTGCAGCTGAAGTAAAATCTGCTTCTTGTGCCCTGGCTCCCATTTGCTTTTCAAATAGGTTTTGGTTACTCTTTAAATACTGGGATATTTCATATTCCAAAGGTTGAAATGCCTCATTCAGCAATGTAACGGGTTTCAGAACTGATTCTTAGTTCTAGTATGTTGAGTGTTGGAACTAAACCACTATACACTGTAACTTGACATTTCTCTTACATTTCTTAAGAGTGTTAAACATTACTGGAACCATAGCTAGCTAAAACAGAGAAAGTTGGCTATTTCAGAAACATCTAAAGCTTATATCCTTTTAATAACAGCTTAACTTGTCTTGCATTCTGTTACTGGCTTAATACAGTAATTTTCACAGCAGCCCATGCTTTAATCTTGTACTCCAGCTTGTCTGTTTGCCCTTGTCATGGTTTAACCCCTTAATCTTGTCTGCGCATTCTCACTTGTCTGTCAGCTCTAGTGCTTATGTGACCACATACTGATTTGGAGTGGTTCACTGATCCAGCTAAAAAAGTTTAGATTTTTACTTTCTCTTTTTGTTCTATACAGTCAACTATGAAATAGTGCCCTTAGACAGAAAGGAGTTTGAAGGTAGCCTGATGCTAAAATTTTAGCTTTTTAAAGTAAAAATGCATACAGTTGTGGTTTTATTACTGCATACATTTCCTAAGGAATTTAATAGTTACATGTAAGTTTAGTTAAATTTTTTAGATTCAATAAAATATTTATATGATCTGGCAATAAATGCCTACAGCCAATACAGATTCAGAATGCCTCATGGACACTGGAACTAGCTATTTCTATTACTTGAACATATCTTGAGAGTTGCAAATGGAATTACATCTCTTTTAAAACTCTGGGAAATAAATTTTTCTTATAGCAATAATTAGTTGTCACTTGATGCGTAGTTGCTGAACATTTTAGTTGTGTTTAAATGTTGAAAGACTTGAATACACATTTTAAAGCAACAAATGTGTATTAATGCAATATTAAAAAAAGAACACCTTTTCAAAATATTTATCCTCTTTATTTGCATATGTTAAAATCTGTATTGGCAGGCACTGCCTTGCTTAAGATTTTATACTTTTAATATGAAGAGATTGCATCCAATACATTCACTGTCTATTTAAATAATGCTGCTGCTGGTCATAATCTTTCTCACTGAAACTCAGACATGCACAAAAAGCTGTGTGTCTGTGATGGGTGATGCTTGTACTTAAAACTTGTGATCTTTACTGGAAGATTGCTGTTTAACAATGTTTTTATGTTCATGTCGCATAGTGTACGGTTTCAATATGGAATATTATGTTTGAATTGTACCTTCTATTTTTTCTCTTATTAAAGTATTTTATTTTCTGGGTTTTTTTTTTTTTTTTTGGTTGATGGTTTTTTTTTTGGTTTTTTTTTTTTTGTTGCACAATAAAGATAATCAGTCCTTGGTGCTGCTACTTCCTTTCTGGATGCTTTCTAAACCTAAGTACATGGTCAATTTTATGCCTTCACACTTCAATGACTGGAGTGGCATGTATGCTGCTGAAATCAATGAGTTGTGGCTCATGATCTGTTACTGAGCTGATAAGTTACCTTTTGTTACATCTTAAGATCTTTCCATGAAGCAGAAAAGATGATTGATTGACCCAAACTTACTTTGTGCTTGCTTTCTCCCTTCCATGTTCATATGTTGCTGTCCCATGTAATGTGACTAGAGAAATAACATCTTAAAAAGAGAGAGGAAGTATGTAACACCTGGGGCCAATAGCAAGCCTTGTCATTTAAAGTTAGATCTATTGAGAAAATGGTTTTCTGAGGTAAGAATTATCAGTAAGTTTGGGCCATTTGCATTATTAGGCCATATTTTTGGGCTTAAAAAGTCTGGTTATTTTTTGTGCTTTTACATTCTAAGGTCATACAGATGACAATATGGTTATAGAATTGACTGTCTTATTTTGAATGATAGAAATATATAAAAAAGCAAATTTACGCTTTATTAGTTTATTGTTCTTTCCCCTTAGAACCTGGTTTTCTGAGCTTTAAATAAATCACTATATCCTAAATCTGATCATTAAGCCTTTTGTTAGAAATTCCATTTGATTTTCTTGTACTACAGAAATGCATTCTCTTGGAGAGAATGCACTCAGCGTCTGTAATTCTCATTGGAAGTATGTTGGTTATAGGCTATGTGAGCTCTAAAGAGCTCCCTTTTGTTCTGCTCTAGTCCTAAGCCATGGTTCCATACCCAGGGAGAGAGGGGGACTTTGTGCGCCCAGGCCATCTTCTCACAGGTAGTCAGGGCTAGAACGTTGTATTTGGGAAGCATTCCTGGGTCCCTCTTTTTAGATGCGGCTTTTGAGTCCAGTGGGATTTGAATGCATGGGTGCCTGCTGCTGTAAAAGAGTGAGGATAACGTATGAGTTAACATACTTTTTATACTCTTTGTTTTTTGCTGAAATAGACGCCCTAATTCATGGATGCTCTTAAGATGTGCATTTAACTGTGCCTTGTAAACACTGTGCCATTTGTGTTATGACAGCAGAATCTGGCAGCCAGGTTATTGCTGGCAAGCAGAGCTACAAGAATATCTGACAAAAGCATCTTCAGGGTTTTTTTTTTTTAGAATCACAGAAACTAGTAATGAAAAGGCACAAACAGTACTTAGATTGTTCTCTGTATGGTGTCCATGTAAATTTGCTCTAGGTATTGGGTTTCTTTTGTGTCCTGTTGTGGGTATGCTTGAAAACACATAGGAGACAAAATCCAGGGCCTCTGAGAAGGCTTTTCGATAATGTTAGAATTGCTGCTTCCCGGTAAATTACCAGACTCTTGCTAGGGTAAAGCATAGACTGTTTTTTTCCCCCTCCTCATGAGTAAAGTAGGTCTGCGCTGTTCTTACTCTTCTCAAACTAGGTCTGCTCTGAGAAGGACCACTTAATTTTTCAGCTTTTACCAGCCTTATTCTGTCTATAACATTCTATATTTTTTATATGCACCTCTGGCTTTGCCCTCTATATTTTGGGACTGATGTAGGCCTTGGGTAAATGCAGTAACTAAGAAACCTAGCATTAATAATTTCTAGAGTTCACCTGCCACTCTTACTTATATGGCTGGAGGAATTTTTATTTCTCAGAATGTGTTTGCAGTTTGAAACAATCTTACCAGACAGATTTTATTGACTTTCAAAGCTTTTTAAAGCATTTATTTTGTTGGTCTTTTTTTTTTTTGTTGTTGTTGTTATTTTTCAGGGGAGGGTCTGATTTTGGATTGGAGAGATTAGGATGATGTTTAAATCATAAACATGTTATACAAACCGGTTCTTTATTGTAACAGGCACTTGTTTTTTCGAAAGCCTTGCATTAGGCTCTCTAGTTTTGCAGATATGGGCAGAAGACAGTAGGAAGATGGTGGCTTTTTTCTCCAGGGTAACTTCTGTGGCACTATTGTCATAAAATTGATGTATCAGCTCTGTTGTGAGACTGTTTAAACTACAGTAGTTTCTTTTATGGATTTTTCTTCTTTCATAGTTCAAACCACAAGAGGGCACTGAGTATTTTTGGGTTGTCTCTAAATAAGGATAACATTTAAGGATGCTAATTCACTATGTAGCTGTACTCCGAGACACTTTCAGATATGGGATTTCTATGCAGATGTTCCATAAAATGAAATAAATCATTTATATGTGTTAAGAGACTGACAGAGGTCATTCCAATTTACAGAAAGAATATTTCTAACTTGCTATAAAACCTCAAACTTACAGATTTGCTTGTGTGCTTTATCATCTGTGGCAAATAAGCCGTGTTTCCCCAACACTCCACTCTGGGGACAGCTGAGTGGCCCCCAGTTCACGAGTGGAGGTGAAATGTAGCATGTGTATGCAAACCCCGTTCACTTGTAAGACTTTTCCTTCCCCAAACGCGTTCTTTACGGAGGTCGTCTTTAACCTGAAGTGTTGCAAGTGCGCAGAGGAGTCACATGGGGGCACCTGAGGACTGTTGCAGTCAGATAGTGGGCGATGGGGTCATTGCTGGGGTTTTGTCTTGTTTTCTGAAACTGCGACGTGTCAGCGACCTCGTGGATCCCATCTGCTGCAGTGATGGGGTACAGCAGGTGCCAAGTACAACCACACTTCATTACCCCTTCATATTACTTAGGTCTTCTAAGCTGTTCTCTGGCAGCACATGCAGTAGTTTGGGGTTGATAGAGGCCTCTGGAATGAAGACAGAAATTCTCCCAGCTAAGGCTCATGCTCCATCATCTGGGAAAGAATTAAGTACCCTTGATGTATGCTTCTATAGGGGCATGATACCCAGCGGCCAGCTACAGTTACTTTAGCAGCTGCGTATCAGTCACTTTCACACTGTAATCTGATTCATATTTACCATGAAGTAAGTTTGTGTCAAAACATGTCAAACATGATTCAGACTCCTGTGAAAGGGGGAGAGGTGAAATCCTCTATGAGTAATTACTTAATGTATGAAAGATGGTTTTCTCACACAAACTATAAGATAATGTTCAAGTACATGTCTGAAGTGGCAGTGAGCAGGAAGGGATACAATGTTATACGTCCAAGCTTGTGTGGCTTGCTTTTTAACCTTTGCTTTTTAATTTACCTGCAGTTAAGCAATGCGAGGAAACTGAAGGTTTGCTTCATTTTTGTGACAACTCTTAATTAAAGCAAACATGTCATGTTTGCTCCTCTGCAAGAAGAATACTTGTATTTGATATTTTCTGTGATTTTTACATTCTTGCATTATATTCCATATGACTCCCACTAGGCTTGTAAACATTAGAGTTTCGTTCCTTGAAATACTTAGGTGTTCAACTTGAAGCATTTTGGTTTTTATTGAGGGTCGCTTATCTTGCACATTTATTTGGCAACCCTTATCTTCATTGGTGGTTTTTGCCTCATCAGCCAAGAAGATACTATTGCAGTGTTACCCCCATCTGGGGAATTTAACTGCTGAAAAAGTGAAACTCATTTGTGCAAGATAATGCAGGAAGCTTGAGGCAGGGCAAGCAACAGTCCACTGTCTGAGAATAATAGACCATTTGAATATCCTCCTACTCTTTAACATTTGGTCTCTAAGCACAGTGAAGTGGGGTACGTAATGCTCCACAAACCAGCACTTTTCAAAATTATTTAATGAATTCATACCACTTGAAATTGACACTGAAACTTATGATCAGTCAGGTTCCACCCAAAAGTCAACAAGCATCCATGAATCACCACTGTTTGCTGAGGAGTACACTGATAGCAAAATTATCAAAGCATCTGTGCTGAAATAGAGAAGATCAATGACACTATTCAAATATGAATAGTGTCAAATACTCAAATACCTACTCAAAATGCTAGAAAATCACTGGCTGTATTGAGCTATTTTTAACTGGTTTGATGTCTCTGTAGTTAGCTGGTATTGTACTCTGAAATTAAGTTCCTTTGGCTTTTAAAAAGAGCATTTCTGCCATCCTGTACTTTACTGATTTTTTGCAATCTCTCTGCCCCTATTATTGTCTCTTCCCAGTAGCAATCTTCCTTTCCCAGCAGTCTCCTGCAGACATAGCTTTGCAAAGAAGACTAAAGCAAATGATTTTTTCCTCTGCATTGAACAAAGCCTGATGCATGTTCCTTCTGCAGGGGGATGAGCACCATAGTATTATTATTATTACCTGTGGTGAAGTAGTGACCACCAGCAACATTGCTGCTAGGCAGATGTAAAGAGACAACGCCTGTCCAAGGGAACATGCAATCTGCTCCACGGTGCTCCCCATGTGGCTGGTACTAGCAAAGTGAACTCAGCAGGAGGTGCAAGTGGTCATTGGATCTGTGGCAATCTCCACATCGAGTTCTGATATCTTTTCGTAGCTTCTGTTAGCAGTGCGGGAGCATGTCGGAAAGAAATGTAATTGACTGGCAAAAGCTCAGATTTTGCAGGTGTCTTTTACAGTTGCTCAGGGCTCATTAGATAGCCTAGCATCCATAAAAGTTGTGAAATATGTTCAAGACAATTGCAAGAAAGGAAAAATCAATCAACCAGTTAAAGATCGCTGCTCCTTCTGCTTTGTATTTAATGTTTTAACTTTTCCTCAAACACAGAGCTTTTTGTTAGGACACTGGTGGACTCTATTGGCAGATCAAAATGGAAATGACATCCTTGAATTCCACAGTTCCCTAACCATCACAAGAAAGGACATGCATTACTTTGGCTGCTGTGTGTTCTGGTAACTGTAGAATAAAGAAATAATCCAAGACTGCTATTCTTTTTGTACATCTGAAAATGTATACCATCTATTCAAATAGGTTGGTTTATCCTTTATTAATTAATCTTGGGGATGGTCAGTTATTTCTTACTGTAGGTCTTGATCTTAGAAGTATGCTATGGCTGTAGTGCTATCTTCAAAGAAAAATGCAAGGAGTTGCACAGCAAAACCCTGAAGAAAAATAAGAGGTAAGTATATTGCCTGAACATAGACAGTAAGTCAGTGATAAAGCAAGATGTTTGCCATTGTAGAGAATGTTCTCTTGAAAGTAGGCAAGGTCTGTAGAAAAGATCTGTGCTTAAACAGAAAAAACTTCTTTAAGACTGACCATCCATTTATTACTTTCTCCTCAACATGTATTAAAAAAGCATTTAGCTACTTCACGGGTGGCACCAAGATTTATGACAAGAACTTCTGTCTTAAAAAGTCCTGATATCCTAGTGTTCATATATTGTTTATTTTTTTCTGTTGCATCTTGTTTAATTATACTAGATGACTGGCTGAAGTATCAAAACTCTGAGTTTATTTCATTTAAAATCAGTGTGAATTGGAGGAAAAACATGTATAGCGACTGTAGTTTGCCATAAAAGCTTTTCTAAAAAAAATTTAGCATTATAAGAACAGCAATATCTACAACTGCTACTTCTCAGTGGATCAGCAATGAAATAAGCATGGATCTGAGTAGCTAATAATTGCTCAGGTGTCTTCATTACCTGTTTTTTGTTGTCAGCTCTGATACTTGAAATAGTGTGAGAGTGGAAGGTATCCCTGCCCATGGTAGGCAGGTTGAAACTAGGTGATCTTTTGAGGTCCCTTCTAACCCAAACCATTCTATGTTTCTACAACATGTTATTTTTTATATAATTGCTTAGGAGTCTGCATTTACAATACAAAATCTAGGTGCCATTTTTAGTTTCTGTGACGGTCTAACCAGATAGGTATTCTGCGAAAGCAAAAGATTAGCACAGGCTGATCATAAAATCACCACAAGTAGCTTCCATTTAAGCATAAGAAGCTGTGTCAATTTCAACACTCTCTGAAAGCTATTAAGTAGAAGAGACGAATGAAGCTAGAAGAAGCTAAAACTCCAAAGAGTCACAGAGAGTGGTGATAGTACAATGGTACTGACATTTTAAACATGAATTTGTATGGAAGTTTTAAATAACCCGGAGGAATTATTTCAGTCAGTGACAAATATGGTGTTTCATATATATACATATATATCAATAATGGAAATGGCATTGCATTTTCTAAAAGCAAGATACTGACATTCTGTTGCTGACAGATTTATTTTTTTCTTAATGTGCAAGAATTTATAATTTTAACTTTCTGTCAAAACTTACATATTTATTAATAAGTTAATGCCTTACCTGCCAAGAGTCTTGCTGTATTTCTGTTGTTCAAAAAGTTTTCGTGCCAGCTTTCTTCAGTGTATCACAGGATGGTTGTGGTGAGAACGCATCTCTGGAGACTGCCTTGTCCAATCCCCCTGCTTGCAGCAGGGTCACCTGCCGCAGTTTACTCAGGACTGTGTTTGATTGAGTTTTAACTGCCTCCAAGGATGGAGGCTCTACAACTATTTGAGCAACTTATTCCAGTACTTAAACACCCTTAGAATAATAAAAGTTTTCTTATATTTCAGTGGCATTTTCTGTATTTCAGTGTGTCCGTTTCCTCTGTACTTCCATTTTCTTGTGTCCATTTCATCCTGTATTTTAATTTGTGTCCAATACTTTTTCTCAGAACAGTGCTTACAAATAGTTAAAATAAGGTTAGTTATTGTGATACGGTAATGACAGATTTTGCTTACTGGATGAGAAAAGGAAGGTAAGTTAACCGTTAATGAAAGGACAAAGGTTTTGATTTATGGTATTTACTGTCTTACATACCAAGTTGATCTGAAATTCTGTCCATGCAACTTCTGACTGGAGAACAACATGGGCTGTTTTTTTGTTCCTGTGCTCCTAACTTGGCTTCTTCTTCAGGTGGTCTGGAGTCAGGTAAGAAAACAAAGAATATGTATTCTCTATATCGTAGAGAAAGCAATGCAGCTTAAGTTGAGTTTGAGAGGAAAAGACTAAGGTATGTTGCTTTTGCAAAATAAGAATTCTGTTGTCATTTGCATGGAAGATAAAGATTTATGCTTCCTTGAGGTCCTAGTGCTGCTATTTTTAGTAGGCTGTACCTGGGAAAAGCTTATCTTGCATTCCCCATTTAAGCAAAATATCCACTAATATTCAAAGTATCACTACCAGAATAGCAAGTCTAGGGTTAGAACCAAGATAAATATTCAAATTTATTTTGCTTCTCCATAATTGAATGGAAATAGGATTCGGTTTTTTTTTTTTTCTTCGCTATAATGCAATGTATTTGATAATGAAATTGGTGCCTTTTTAGCCACTGGATGTACTTGGATATGACTGTTCTTTGTTCCTCCAATCCAGCGGCACTATTAAATGCCAAAAAAGTAACAGCTGGCATTTTGTATTTCCTGTCTTTTGTAGTGAAATACAGCATTTTACTCATCTTGTGATAATTTATTGTAGAGACCAGGAATTTTAGTAGTACACGATACAACACACACTCATATGTCTCCCTAAGTCAAGAGCTCAAACTCATGTCCCCAGCTTTGCCATAGACCTCCTGTATCCCTCACAACACCAACATCACACTTCCCTTGTATTACTGTTGCCCATCATGACTACCTGTTCTCTGTTCCCAACCTTCTGGAAACTCAAGTCTTAGCTTTGTTTAGATTCCTCTACAGGCTTTGGTAAACCCTATAGTAGGTGATGCAGGGTGCTACCACCATCTACAAGCTATTACACATCAAACTGACTGCTAATAACCAGCTCCTGTGTGAGAAAGTGGCTTCTAATCGCTAGGACCAATTCCAGTGGTAAGGCACTTGGAATGGGTTGCCCAGGGAAGTCATGAATGTTCCATTGCTGGCAGTGTTCAAGGCTGGGTTGGACAGAGCCTGGGATAACATGGTTTAGTGTGAGGTGTCCCTGCCCATGGCAGGGGGGTTGGAACTAGATGATCTTAAGGTCCTTTCCAAGCCTAACTATTCTATGATTCTATATCATTTCCATGTGCCATATGGCCAGGAAGAGCTTCTTTCTGGATGCCAATACTTGAAGTTCTATAGTCTGGAGAAAACACTGATAAGTTAGTGTCTCATCCAAACTGGTTGACAATACTCCATCTAAAGTTCATGGTAAGAGAGGGAAATTTTCCTCAGAGATTTATGATACCCTTGAATAGATGTCCAAGCTAGATGAGATGGATCATCTTTTGGAGCTGCCAGGGCATCATGATTGTATCATAGATATTTTAGGGACAGTTTGATTACCAGTTTGTTTCTCCACTGACTACTGAGTGAGTTTACTTACCTCAGTTTTACATGACTACAATAAGTGAGATGTTTCCCACCTATTCAAGATGCACTAAGATTATTTGGTAGTTAAATGTGCTCACAAGCCATGGTTTGACTGATCTTTACTGTCATAAACCATGTTTTTTGCCAAATCTGGGGACTAATGTAACAAATATTCAGACCTTTTTGTGTGTGTAAATTTGAAAGTAGCAGTAATTAGACCTAATTATATTCCTCTTCGGTGCACCTTAGGTAATATAACCTCTCTATGTGACTATGGACTGTGAATCTGTTATTTATTTACAAAACTTCAAGAGACTAGAAATGCATCATACAAGTCTCAGTTGTCAGGCTGATAAATAGGCTGAAGTTATTGCTACTCAAATAATATTTATATACAGAGATGCTCCTTTTGAAGCAGAGTGTTTTGCTGTTGAGATTCACCAGACTAAAAACCTAGTTTTGTTGAGAATGAAATGGAGAAGAGTGACAGAAGGAATCCCCTCAGCCTTAAAGATTCAGTGACAGTTTTCAGGTGCTGAGGACCAGCCTGGATTTCAGTTGGTTGCTGAATTTTGTATTCTTCAGTCATGGACTCACATTTTGGTTTATGCACCAAAAGTACTGCTGGACTTAGCTATGTTAATTTCTATTTACAGCTTTTGCTGCTGATAAAAGAGCATTTCCATGAGCTAGCCATTTTTTAACTTAGGAGAGTTATGCTTTCTTGTTAGTAGGTATGCGTACATTGTAATTTATGATTATTGAAACCGTACAAACATTCCCCATTAATGCTTATAAGAGGATTCAGCATATAGGGGTATGATTCTTTCTTTCCATTGACAGTCTTTAACAGAAAATACAATAACTTTGATTTTAATGTCAATAACAATGATTTCAATTTTTTAATATTGAAAGCTATACCTGTAATTTTTAATTCCACATTAGCTAGAAATTTGTGTGAGAGTTGGAGTTTAAAAGCAAATGAAGTCTTCAAAATGTGTTACACACCTTCCCCATTTACTTTCAGCTTGCTTTGCAAGCTTCGCTGTAATTTCAAAACTTGAATACATGGATACTGTCTTATGCACATTAACTGATAACAAAATATAATGATAGGATATACAAGCCATAAAACTTCAAAATGTAAGAGGAGTCTATTGACATTTCAGTTTTATGGATCATTTGTCTGGAAATGATTTTTGGGATTATTAAATTGTATCTATATATACTTATATGTTTATTCTTCTTCCTGAAGTCCCCATCCTTATTTTTCATTTATCAATGTAAACCTGCATAGTACCAGCTAACTCACTGAAGTGTGAGATCAAAATCAATCCTTCAGCATTTGCATCTGCCCGGCTCTGGAAACATTTTTTCAATGGACTCAGTCACTTTTCCACAATGAAACTGGGTTTTTTTAGAGTTGGGTATCTTAAAATCTACTGAATTTTGAAACAGTCCAAAATGGTGAAGTGCTGAAACAGAGCTGTTTCGGGACAAATGGAACAGGGACCATTAGAACAGGTTGCCCAGAAAAGCCATGGACGCACCATCTCTGGCAGTGTTCAAGGCCAGGTTGGATGAGGCTTTGAGCAACCTGGTCTAGTGGAAGGTGTCCCTGTCCGCAGAAAAGCCAACACACAAACAAATATCCAGTCAAATGAAGAGTCAATCCAACACAAAGCCGTACCCTAAGTGCTGTCAGTTGAGCTTAAATCACATCTCTAATACTGTTTGGAGAGTAACACGAGCTGCATTTCATTATGTGCCTTTCTAATAATATCTTTTTTTCTTCCCCCTCCCCAGCCTGCTCCAGAGACAACTGGTGAGTTCTGTTTTGAAATCTATTTGCATGCATGGGAGGTAGTCAACAAAACCAGCTGCTCATAAACATCGCTAGGACAGACGCAGATTTATAATTACTGTTATTGTTATTGCATTAATTTTCACACTTCATAAAGATAACAGCAAGGGCTAATGTCCTACCTCACTTGTCTTTTTATTTTTCAGAACGAGATGTAGATGGGGGAATTGATCAAGACATCTTTGACATCAATGAAGGTTTTTTTAAATTCAATTTCTCTTTTCATTTTTTTTGGTGATTTTTATTACGGTAGCCACAGATCAATGCGATAACTGAAAGTTAATCTCCTTTTCTCTTTAGCTTTAGGACTAAACCTTTTTGAGGGAGACATCAAACTTAACAGGGTGAGTTCAAATATAAAACCAGAAACCTATGATTGGCTTACGCAACATAAAGTATTGCTGGCTTGGAAATGATTGATGCATCCTGCTCCTACTAACAATAAATGCTGTTTATGTAACAGTAAACTGAATATATTTGAGGATGGATTTCTACAAAATGTCATAAACAGTGAAGGAGCCTGGTACATTTGCAGAAACATTATCCAGGGTAAAGTCGGTTTAGCCATTAGATCAATATTATTAGTTTTTTGTTTCCTTTACTGTGTTTCCTGTATTGGAACTCTACAGATTCACCAGCACTGATCATCACAAAGACAGGTTTACATAAAAGATTCTCCATGTATCTGTACAATATTTATAATGAACCAATTAGATTTACAGATGAGTGCTGCAAATCCTTCATCATTTAAGTAGATTCACTAGAACTAATAGAAAAAATTAGATCTCTAACATGTTTTAAAGCCTTTGCCCAGTATCTCTACCTGGCCAATTAAAAAAATAAATATATTTACATAACAAGTTACTTCTCAAAAACACCTGGTAGAAATCCCCAAACTGTCTTGAGCGTCTGAAAAATCAGTGATGTTTTACTCTCACTTTTGGTGGACTGCTTTGGCCTGAGTGTATCAGTGGAAGCAAGAACAGCGCTTACTAAGGGCACAGGAAGAAACTCTTCCATTATGGAAAATTAAAAAATTATTAATGTCTGTACAGTTGTCAGGACTTTAGATCTTAATGCTTCCCACAGGAGCTAAAGCTATCCTCACACCCCCATTGAAATCCCAGGTAATGTCTATGGAAAAAAATGCTTCAGTAATTGAAGATGGAAGTGAAGGGATTTCAAACCCAAGCCTTAGACCTCTGATATTCTGAAGTTTTTGAGCTCTTTGATGATGCGTCTTACCCATATGGGCTTGTAGGAAAAATACTTTGCTTTAGCACTATCGTAGTCCCTGATCCTGACCCACATTTTACTCAGGACTTCATACATCTTTCTCACATGCAGGGACGAAACTCCATCATTGGTGACGACTATCGGTGGCCCCATGTTATTCCCTACGTCCTTGATGATAGCCTAGGTATGGTATTTGCCCTTGACAATGTCCATATGTTGTGTTGATTGAAGTGTTCAATATGGGTTGATAAATACTCTGTCACACCTTTTATCATAAGCCTAGAGCAGGCATTCCTCACAGCAGGATTTGGCCTGGGTAAGCACAAACAGCATGTATCACCTTAGTGTTGTGTCCTGGGTTCAGGAGCAGCAGTCATTTTTCTCCTTCACAGTAGCTGGTGCAATGCTGTTTTTTTGACTTTCGGCTTGGGAACAGCACTGATAACACCAGTGTTTATAGTTATGGTTTAGAATGTTTTGGTCTGACCAAGGACTTTCTGAGTCTCATGCTGTGCCACAGAGGAGGGGAAGTAGGGAGGAAGCAGAAACAGGGCACCTGACCCAAAGTGACCAAAAGGTATTCCACAGTATGTCATGCCCAGGATGTAAAACTGGGGCAGGAACCTGGAAGAGTTCATTTCACGGCTCGGTCATCGAGTGGTGAGCAGTTGTATCCTCTTCCCTTGTATTTTCCCTGGTCACTGTTGTTATTGGTGGTAGCAGCAGTGATTTGTGTTATAGCTTAGTTACTGGACTGTTCTTATCTCAACTTGTGGGAGTTACATTATTTCAGTTCTTCTCCCCATTTCTCCCCCTTGAAGTGGGGGGGGAAGAAGGTGGAAGGAGTGAGTGAGTGGGCAGACTGATTTACGGCTTAAACCACAACATGTTGGTGCTGGTTCTCACCTCCTTTCTTGGATGGTTCTTATGCTGCCATTGCTATGGCCCAGAAAATTGATTTGGTTTTAAATGCATATGTCTGAGACATGAAACTCTACTAAGCAGAAATAAAACAGAGCACTGAAGATCTTTTCAAAGCCTGGAAGCTTACCTGGCCATGTACCTAACCTACAGCACCAACGGCAAATTGGCATTCTGGCAGACAACACAATTTGCAATGGCACATTGCTGAGTCCCCTTGTCTTAATCCAACAAAAAGCCTACTTATTTTGATCAAAAATTGCTGGAGTAAGACCCACCCTTAGAACTTGTTTCATACAGACAATAGTACAAACCTGTTGGCTCAGTATTGACAAGAACACTCTTTGCTTTGCAGAAATGAATGCTAAGGCACTCATCCTCAAGGCATTTGAACAGTATCGACTGAAAACCTGTATTGACTTCAAACCTTGGGAAGAGGAGAAGAATTACATATATGTGTTCAAGGGAAGTGGGTAAGAGGAGTCATGTAAAGTCTTATCCAGTTTGCCTTTAAGCTATTTTCATGGCCAGTATTTATCTAAAACTCATGTATCTGATTATAATTTTGTATTTTTGTAGTGTCCATTTTACTAGTCTTTTTTTAACTGGAAACTGTAGTCGTTTCCAAAACAGATATTACCTTGGTAGCAATGAACAATTTTTTGCTGGTCCTTTTTTTTTAAGTATAAGAAGAAATCGAGTCCTTTAAGAGTTAATTTTCTAGGCATGGTAAAAGACAACAGAAACCAATTATTTTCTTGACTGATTTTTGGATATATGAAGTATCACTTTCAAATGGTCATTCTTAATATACCTTTGTTTAACAAAAACAATCCCAGCAGCAGTATGATAGTTCTAACTGTGGGACAATGATTTTTTTTTTTTACTATTGCAATGAAATTGCATTTGGGCAATGTCACATCAGCATGCAGATATAACAGCAATATTTTTAAATGCTTGCATAGCACTTAAATATTTTACAGAGGTTTCACTTTATTTGTCTCTTTTAATGAATAGTTATGCTATTCCACGTTAAATTTTGTAAAATAAGACTCCATAAAGAATTCAGAATTGCCCCAGCTGCTTCACTTTCTCAGACAGTCTCTGTCAAAACAGTGCAACAAGAACAAATATATCTCCTCCCCGTGTTGAAACATTTCTCTTTTAGAAAAAGAGATCAGGGAAAGCTTGATAGCCTGCTGAGGAAATTTAGTTTCAGAAAATTATTTCCTGATATGAGAATGCATTCATAAATGGGAAAAGATTTTCTGATAATAAAAATATTTCCCTTTCCATTTGGCTTGTTCTGAGATATCTGTAGTAGATAATTGTTTCAGAATGTCTTCAGCCTCTGGCTTTTTCTACCTTCTTTTCTTCGTGCTGTACACATGACATTGAAACTCAACCCTAAAAGATGTGTAAGTGGAGACTTAGGGAGCAATGCATTTTCCTGTGCTAATGACTTGGGCTTTTTGAGCCAAATGGAAAACTTCTACAGCTAAATTTTTAGACCTTCATTGCCTACAGTATGCATTGAATTTGCTAATAATTGTACCTGAAAAAGAACCACAATATTTAGCCTACAGCAAATTAGAGGCCTCTGCATGATGTTTCATTTATACGTCTATTAAAAATAGATGAGTCATGGTGATGAAGATGACAATTCATTCTAGTTGGATAATATATCTTGTCCTCACTGCCTGGCGTGTTGCTTGCCCTGAAATTTTTCTATCATCTCATCTGACACATTCTTAAAACAACTAAAGCTCAGCAGCACTTTTTAAAAGGTTGGAGCTAAACAGTGCAGTCTCCTGAAAATGGCTGTCTAATTTCAGTGAGCTAGCTTCATGCTGCCAAAAAAGTTATCAGGACTGACCCTTCATTCCACTTCGTGACTGTCTTGTGGTATAATGAGACAAGGCAAAAGGTGGGTAAACCAATGCATTTCCCCTCTTCAGTTCCTTATTATTATTATTACTAATCAGTGAGGACCTTTCTAACTGCAGACTAAAGACCTCAGTCCAGAGGGTACAGTGCAGACAGGAGCACAAAGTTCCTGGCAACACCAGCTAGATTAATGAAAGTTTTATCGCACCAAGAAAAAGTTGATAAATCATCTTTGCCTTTCCAATCTTAGCTTGCATCTATGAAACAGACAGAGGAAGGTGAGAGAATTTTGTGTCGAAAGGATTTGTAGTAGACCTTAAAGTCCTCATCTGGATTATCCTTTTGAATCCAAATGAAGTCAGCAACAAAAGAAGCCAGCTGCTGTTTTGTTCTGTTGACTGCCCTGTGCAACTACACATTTGTAGACTCCGAAGTATGTACATAGTGTCATCTCTGTATTCTTCTCATGAATAGAGGACTCATTCAGCAGGAAATTATGCATGATTTTGCATGATGTGGAAAAGCCAAATGGTTTGCAGACCAGGGAGGATCAACACCATCTCTGTTATTTCCACATGGAAATTCAGATTTTCATGGAGGTCTCCTGGGGTGTCAATTTAAGCTCTTTGCCACTGTGTCGCACGGCAAAGAGAACCCATGCAGAAGTGAATTAATACAGATCCCTCGCTAACCAGCTTGGTGCTGGGAAATCAAAGCGTCTATGTGCTGGTACTAGTGATCTGTGATACTATGCGAAGTTATTTGCTAGCAGGACATTAGTATAGAAATGTGCTTAAAATAAGTAGCATCATTGCTACTCATGGCATGTATTTACTTAACAGCTCATCTTCCAAAAAGAAGGCTGGTGGGATTAGTCAGAGCAGATACTTCCCTGTTTCTCTAGCCTCTGATAGAGCAACTGGCAATGCAGAAAGCATAGAATCAGAGATAGAGCTCTCACACACTTGGAAAACAGACACTCTCTCCCATTTTTTTCCCTCCTGAAGACACTCCTAACAGAGGATTCCAGCTGCTCGTCGCTCTGGAGTGCTATGTCTCATTTGCTTGGTTTTATCCTCAGTGCTGGGCAACACAGACCATGTATTTACTCCTTATGTGGCTGCAGAGTTATGGTGTTATAGGCATTTGGAAGTCTGAAGGGAAGCCGAAGATGCTAATTTTGCCTGTCACCAGCTGTGTGAAGCCAGGGGCAGCTGCTTTGGTATGAGATGGACCCAGAACTGTGATGCACTTCTTAGACTTCTGCACAACACAGGAAAAAGCTACATAAGCAATATAAGGCCTTGTTCAAGGCAAGCCTGTGAAATTATTGATGCCATATGTGCTTATTCTGAGGTGCCATAATGTGTTTTTAATAAGTAATCAACAGCCAAGGCCTATGTTGCTTTGTGGAAAGAGAAATACTGGGGAATATGTTATACATACAAGTTACAGGGTTCAAAAGCTCACGGTGTGCTTTTGTTTTTAAATTTCTGAGGTGATAGGACTGCAAATCCTATGGCATATTTTGTGTTTGATTAATTTTATGTACCTCACTGGGTAAGTGTTGATTTATTAGCTGCTTAAAATATCAATTTAAATGTAGCTCTCTGTGCTTGCTGGTTTGTGGACATGGGGTGCCATTTTATTGTCTTGTGCAGATAAGCTCGCTGAAATTTTTATCCTTTAATAAAAATTTCCAGCGCAGCTGCAGTTTTGCTCTTCCTTATGAGTATGTGTCAGCAGCAAGTGCTCTAGAACAGAAACTCACACACAGCTACAAAGAAAAGAGCTTGTGAAAAGCAGTATCCAATCTACCAGCCTTTCAGAAGGTAAACACAGCCACAAAGAAGTGCATCTTGCCTGGCAGCCACAGCCCCTTACAAAGCAAAAGGCCAAAACAATGGAGAGAAGCAGCTTCAGCGGCAGAGGCAAGAGTGTATGTGAATCTGGTTCCCTTTATGATAGGGGCTGGCTCAAAGTGCACTCACAGTTACATACTGTGATCCATCTGAGAACTGTTAATCTGCAGTAATTTAATTGCTCTAAATCATGTGTCCATAGTCTTTAATGTTTACCAGAGTACCAATGAAATCCTCAACAGTTTTCTTCCATTTCAAATAGCTCAACATTCTTTTGCTAAAGAAAACCCATTAAAAACAGTAGAGCCAGAATAGGAGAACTGCTTGTTCATCAAAACAGCTAAATGTGAGAGTAAAGGATCTGATAAGGAGCAGATCAATGATTAAGTGCTCTCTTTAGCAAAACTATCTTCAACACTCAAGTTAAAAATGTACCTATTGAACAGACTGATTCTGGAGTTCACATGGCATGGGAATGGCATGTATCTCACAGAGTCCTCTCTTATTTCAATGCTAGCTGCTGGTCCTCAGTGGGAAACCGCCAAAAGGGGTTGCAGGAACTCTCCATCGGAGCTGGCTGTGACAGGATTGCAACGATCCAGCACGAGTTTCTGCATGCCCTGGGATTCTGGCATGAGCAGTCAAGGTCTGACCGGGATGACTATGTGTCCATCATCTGGGAGAGGGTTCTGCCAGGTCAGTCACTCACCTGCCTTCCTTTTCAGGCTCTGGGGTTAGGGGATTTAGCTGTGGAACATTGCTTCCAGCCATCCTTTGGTGGTCACACTATTCTCTTACCTGGACTTATATTTCAAAGCCAGCATATTAATGAATTGAATGTCAAGTGACACCTATTCAGGACAGAAAGCCTTGTTTGTGCTTGCTGTGGTTATTCCTTGTGCCACAGCTGTTGCCAAAGTCCTAGCAAGAAGTCTGAGTCCTGGTATGCTACATGTAGTACAGCAGAGCAGCAGAAGGGAATGATTTGGTTTGTTAAAATGAACACCTTGAAAGTACTGTCAGTCTGTGAGCCCTTAACAAAACAGAAGTAATAGAAAAAAAATGCCATCTGAAAAACTCAGTGTGACCAAAGTCAGTAGAAAATTTCTAGTGAAAACACTGTTCATCTTTTCCTGCTGACCACTATACCTGGTGCAGCAGAACTGAGACAGTAGAGCATGCAGAGAGGGTATGCAGGTAGGAGAGACCCTTTTTGGGGTCCACATCACACTAGCAGTTACTTTAGTGATGCTGCTTGTTAATGTAAGCAATGGTGTACTTGGCACAAGACTAAGAGCTGGCAGAGGGATGCTTGGGACTCAGTCTCTTCCTCTTCAGCTTGCCCTTGTCCTCTGTGACATTCAGGCAGTTCAAAAACAAAGTTACATACACAGACTTGATGTTTCCCTAACACAGGTACATGCAGAAGACTGAAAAAATAGATAATGATTAAGTCTAATGCATTCTTATTTAGTTGTGATCAATAGTCAGGTACATATGCAAGCATACATTACAGAAAATGACTAGACTGTTATTTGATTTCCATTATATTTTGCTGACTCTTTAATGCCAAGATGCACTATTGTTAGACATTTGAAACCGCTGCAGCTTTTTTACACTGGCCAGAGTATAGTTACAGTATTTTGACTAATTTGAAACATTTACCTTATAGTTAGTAATGGGGTTTTGCTCATACTCCAAAAAATATCTGTAAAGGTAAATTCTGGATTCTTATCTGATAAAAGCACTAACTGGTTTATTGTGAGCTAAAACGACAGGTAAATATATATCAAGAATACAGATTAGAAGCAGGGATTTGCTGCAGTTGCAAATTGCATGAATCTGAGTATGAAACAGTATCTCCACTTTTGGGTATCATAAACCCAGCAAAGTTTACAGGTGTTTTCACAGGAAAAAGTTTTCTGGCAGCAAAAAGCTTTGTTTTATCCAACAGAAGTCATTGTGTTATGTTCCATTGGCTGAAAGAGGAAAGTAAATAACTCTAGACTAGAAATAAAATAGTTTTACAGAACAAGGACAAGTAAATGACTAAAAAAACACTCTGGGATCTGATGAATTCTCTGTCACTTTGAGTCTTTACGCAGAACGTGATCGTCTTGGGCAACAAAAACTCTTTTGTTTTTCCCTTTTAGGTAGAGAACATAATTTCAACAAATATGATGACAAAACATCAGACTCCCTGAATGTCCCTTATGACTATACTTCTGTGATGCACTATAGCCAGAATGCATTCAGGAATGGAACTGAGCCCACCATCATCACTCACATACCAGACTTCATGGAGGTTATAGGACAGCGAATGGATTTCAGTGATTATGATCTTCAGAAACTGAACCGGCTGTACAATTGCTGTAAGTTACTCCATTGCTTTTAAACCTCTTCTCTTCTGGCGTCTGAAAGAAAAGAGGGTGATACATACACACTGGACTCATCCAGGCACAAGTGAAAGAGATGCTAACTTATTCGGAAAAGTGAGTTGTGTTAAAAATACCATAAATAACAGTACAGCTAGGAATAACATAGGCCTCCTGCAGAAACATTGCTATGCAGCGGAGTTTTCTGTGCAATATCATCTGACCTTAGCTAAAAAACAGCTTCACTCAGCAGCTGATTTTTGTTCCTCCCTCGGGTGGCTGTTTAAAATGTGTGCTTCTGCACAAAGCTTTCTGGTTTTTCCCCTCCATTATTGTACAGCTGTTGCTCAGACACTGTACAGAAATGAGTATCTTTGCTATGGCTATCATACCTACTCCTCTTCCACGGAATCTGTGAGGCCACTGGTGTTCAAGCAAATAGGGTATAGAAGCTGTTATGAAGAAAATGTGTGCTTTTTAGATTTTTTCCTTTTAGTTTCAAACATCCCATATGAAGGTAGGCTGAGAAAGTTGGGCTGCTCGGACTGGAGAAGAGAAGGCTGCATGGAGACCTCATAGCAGCCTTCCAGTATCTGAAGGGGGCCTATAGGGATGCTGGG
>JASSUY010049637.1:0-43356 GCA_032466535.1 Forpus xanthops
CTAACAGTTCCATGTCCTTTTTGTGTTGAGGACACCAGAACTGCACACAATACTCCAAGTGGGGCCAGATTCTGTCTTCCTTAAACACTATGGATACGCGAGTTGCTTAGCAGCAGTCACTTCCAACCAGTGCTTTCCCTCAGTTACTGCAAGAATGCTCTCATAGACACAGGATGTAAATCTCCAGGCACTGGGATGTGGCTGCCCTAACAGTATCAATCATTATGTAGTTTGGGGAAAGAGGCAGGATCAATAACTGACATCTTCCACTCTGGTTAACAGAAACAGAAGGTGTTGCACCTGGCCACAGAAAGGTCCTTCATGCCCAGGTGCAGTGAAAAGCAGACAGAAGTAACTTCTGTAGTGGTGCTCTCTCAGTAATTCCATGTGATTTCTCTAGTTCCTGGAGGTTCAGCTTTCTTGTTATTAAAATAACTTCGTTATTTTTTATCTCTTTTACTGTTTCCATCTCCCTTTCTACTGCTGGAGGCTATTGGGAAACACCCAGCCGTACCAAAGGCATTATTTTCATGCCTGTAACCGGTAATCTGTTTTCTGTTAAAACCTACTATACTTTCCAAGATTTTCCTCACTGTTTTATCTAGTTCACACTCACCCACTGTGTATAGGGTAAGGTTTGAGTCTCTTTGTTCCATAAGACTAAATTTTCCTTTCCAGTCAGACCTCAATTACAACATTTAGCCCTCTGCACCTGTGTCCAAATATGGTTAATAAGCACTTTCCTTGCACTCAAAGTCTATATCCAGTCAGTAACTGTAGTTAGCTCCTGGACAATTCTGATTGATAAGAGAATTTGTCATTCACACTGATTTCTCTCCTGCTGAAGCAACCTTTCTTCCCTGTTGCAGCAGTTGTCATCTCTGTGTATTGGGTAGCATCTGCTCCTTTCACGACTACACCACGACTTGGATCTGTGGGAAGACTGTGATCTGCATTGATAAGCACCTATCTTCTTGACCAGTTAGACTTGCATCCAAAATATGCCTGGAGTATTATGTTGCTTCAGGGCACATATGAAAAAAGTTTTCAGTTTTTTTTCTGCCAAGTTTTGCTTCATGCAAATATGGAAGTTTTGGTGAAAACAATTGAGATTGTTTCTTGGAATCACACACAATTCTGTAACTTTTGACAGAATCAATCTATTTACATTATTTAAGAAACATTTTGCATTATCTCTGACTGTTATAAAGGATATTCAGTCATTTGAAGTAGCATCATCGTATTTTCCTTCCCAAATATGATGTCTTGTGGGTGTGTTCTGCAGGTTGGTATATTCCAGAAGTTTCATTTTTCCTACAGATGCAAAATTCTTCGAACCTCTATTGCTTGACCTGATAGGATGTTCTTCCTCATTTATTTCTCAGTTTTCAATGAAAATCTAAGGCCTCAAGACTAAGCAGGATTTTTTAAAAGCTGCCATTTGTTTTATATTAATTGGTAGGGTTTTTTGGTTTGTCTTTTTAAAAAGTGAACCAAGTTCTTGCCTGAATTTTTCTACTTATTTGCCACATGTCAGGTAGTACTGCTAGGCTGGGGAACTTATTTGCCATTCATCATCTTTCAAAGAGCTGGGTGTTCTCTTTTTCTCAGTTTCTCATATGTGGTAGCTGGCTGTGAGGTAGTGTCAGACCTCTGTGAGTAAGACAATGAATATAACTTAGCATATAAGCTAATTAGTAATCCAACAAATATATGCAAAAAGACAATGTGGGAAGGGAAGGGAAGTTAGAAAAGTATATCTCCTATCCACACAGATTTCCATATACCTGATCAGGTAGCTCGACTCTTCTAGGCTACCTCCAGACTTTTTAGGGCTTGCTCTTGCAGGAGGCAGTGGGAAGCCACGGTGGATCTCTTCCCACAGCACAGGAGGCTGCTTTATCTCATGAAGCCTTAACACAGAATCTCACCCGCTGAATTCAGCCTGATTTTGCTTTGAGGTCCTCCAGGTGGCAATGCAGCCAAGCAGGTCAGAATGCCATCTTAATAACATGGAGCTGAGAACATCTAAAGCTTAGATTACCAAAGTGGTCATTTTAATTGTGTTTAATTTAAAATTTTCATCATTCAACAGGACTGCCAAATTCACCTAAATAAGAATTGGGCACAAAATTAGAAGGATAAGTTTGGTTTATGCAATTCCATTAACATCTTTACTTACTTCATAGCTAAGATTAAAGAATGAAATACTTCTAATATTAAATAAACCATCAAACCCCACAAATAATTCCATTTGAAGGCACTAGAATTAGTCACTTTCTTTTATTTTTTTTTTTTTTTACTGTTGGTGCTTAATTTTCCACAGTTGTATATATTGATAGTCATCCCTTAAGAAATGCATACAAAATGTTGCTAGTGTGATTTTGTCATTTGTACTCATTTTTCAAAGATAAAAATATGTGTATATTTATAGCAAGGTGAAGTTGTGATTTCTAGAGTATCTAAAAATTTTAAACCTCAGAAAATAAAAAGCAGATAATCTTTTTAGACTGCACATTTTCAGACAATGAATTTCAGTGTGCTTATATTTTGCGAATTATTATTGATGTATCAAAAAGTTCTGGCTGGTGAGAGGATGTTCCATGCCTGAATTCATAAACTCTTACTTGCAAGGAAACCAAAACCAAACTTAACAGTAAGAAAACAAATCTCAACCTTAAGTTGCCTGAAGATTTACATAAGATTTTTCTCTATTCTTTCTATAGAGATGTTGCAACAGCAAACAAAAATGAAAACAGGCTCCCAGTGCCAACCTACAGGAATCGATAACTTAAATGGCTATTAATTTTTGTGATAATGTAAAAAGGTGATTTAACTTTTGCAACATGCTACAAATGTCCACACCTTAGCCCAATATGGCAAGATTGCTTTGTCAGGGAAGGGAACTTGAGAGGGACTTTAACTTTCTCAATGAGGCTTATATCCCAGATGCATCTCTTTGACGCTACTGTAAACCTTTTTCAGAAAAGAGCCTCTTCTGAAATTCCATGAAATGATATCTGATTTCTTAAAGATTTTTTTTTTTCAGCCTGATCAACCATCTGTTTGAACCGCAGTACTAGTCTCTCACATAAAAGGAACAAACGCCTCACTTTAAATCGGCCGCTCAGTATCGATAAAATCCCACACAACTTTCCTGATTTGGGACTTTTCTGATAAGATGCAAGATTAGACATTTGTTACTGAGGTTTACTCCATGCATTTTATTTCCTTGAAACATTGTACCTCTTTATGTCAAGTCATTTGTTTGGATTTTACTTTTGCTTGTAGTTCATGCCACACTGCAATTCTATCTCTATAGAAAGCTTTCAAAAGAAATATTCCTGACAAATATGTTTTTTTTTCTGTCTTCCTGTATTTATTACTATGATAGTGAGTGCTGTTTCAGCTAAGAATTCCATAAATTAATGTACAAAATAAATCTTTTGTGATGGATTACCAGGCCACACAGTTATTTACAGAAACCACACAAATGCTTCAATGGTAATTAATTAATTTACGTGAATTAATAAACACAAAAACTAATGATGTAGTTTTCTATAATGCTATGTTATTTAGTATATTTTCCTCCTAGAAAATTCCAAAGCAGTCTCTACGCTGCATTAGTTACTTCAGATACTCTGGTGTGGAAAATATATTTTTATTCTTTAGTGTGTTATTAGATTTTAACCAAAGCATGAAGACAAAACCTAGCTTATGCCACCAGGATTTTGAGAATCTTTAATCTTTTTCTGGGTGTGCTTCTTAGAGTGCCACTGTGTCTTTGATGATCTTTTTGTTGTGCATAGCATTGTAGATTTTGTGATTTTTATTACAGACTAAAGTTTAGCCAAGTATTTGTATATAACAGAAGGGTTGAAATATGTTGCATAAATTATTCTTCTAAAAGTACGCCTAACATTGCAGAAACTAGCAAACTTTTTCATGGAGATAAATAATTTTCACCTGCATTTTTTTAATTAAAGAAGAAAAAAAAAAAGGAAAACAAACTCAAATCCACAGTTATATCTTTTAGGTTGATACATTCCTCCTCCTCCCCACCCCTTATCTCTATGGTAGGCTTCAGTTATATCAGTTCCACACAGGAGCTTCAGTATGTTTTGACACTGAACAGATTGTCCAGGGAAATGGTTGATGACCCAACCATGGAAGTGTTTAAGGCCAGGTTGGATGGCACTTTGAGCAACCTTGTCTGGTGGAAGGTGTCTCTGCCCATGGCAGAGGGGTTGGAACTGGATGATCCCTTCCAACCCAAACCATTCTCTGATTCTGTCAGAATAATGATAGGCGTATATGTTCACCCTTACTTCCTACTTCTAGATATACATATTGCATTAAAAAATTATCTAATTTTTAATCAACCACACTTTCTGCATTTGTCTACCAAGTCAAGGTTTTATACACACATTCAGAATAGACTTCTCATTTGATTAGTTTTTTAAATTAATATATGCCAGTAAAATGCTTCATAAAGAGAAAATGGGTTATGGAGGTAAAATCATTGATATAGGTCTGATTGGGTTTGCATATTTTTTTACTCTAAAATTGGTTAGCTTTTTTTAAAGATGTATAAATTTTGCTTCTTTCTCTCACATTTTCCTGTCAATTATTTTTCAGTACTGAATATAAATTGACATAGGAATCAACACACCCTGAATTCATGGGACAGAGAAACCACTAGGCAAAATTACAAAAATATGACAAATTTATTTTTCACTTTGCAATTATGAATGTGTGTGGGAAAGCATTACAAATAAGGCCCTTCAAGGAAACTGTACATAGGGATACTGTTGCAAAGTGGCTTTTGTGATTGCTTCATAGCAGCCTATAGGAAGATGCCAGGTCCAGCACATCCTGAGTGGCTGCAGAGATCCTCTGGGAGTCACCCTTTGTACTATACTTCCCCAGTATTTTAGCAGTATTCATAAATTGGTGAGCACATTAAAGCATGTTGATGCAGTTTCTCTTTGACGGATCAGAATCAGCCCTGTAATAATGTCCCACAGAAGGCTACTGCGTAAAGCTAGAACAAACCTATGCATTTAAATCAAATCATTGTGTGGGTTTAGTTAGTTAAGGACTCATTTATTAAAAAACACGACACCTGTGTCCACACATGGTTGGTTCTCCTTTTTTTTTTTTTGTGAGTCTATTTACATAATACTGTAGAATACAATAACCTTGCTTCAGTCTATGAATATCCCATTCATTTCTTTTTCTCTGTTTAGTAGCAGGTGGAGGTGCTTTTAAGTCACTTTTTAAACAAGTTAACTTCTCCTTTATTGCTGAAATCATTTCTCTCTGGTGGTGTTATTATGATACCAGTAGTAGATCCCTGTGGTTACAAACTAATCTTATGGCAGTATCTGACCATATTTGCTGTAAGAATCATGAGACTCAATACTACACTCCAAATTTTTTTGTAATAGCCTTTCCTCAGGTCCTATTATCTGTCATCACTATAGACGGGCCTATAAGTCTTCTATAAGATTATTTCTTGTTACTAGGCTATTTTACTCATCTGGACATCATTTGGTTTATGTTGCTGTATTTGTTCTCTTAGCTGAAAAAAATAAGTGGATTTCTTTCAGGCTTTCAGGGTTAATCCTGTATTTTTTATGTGCATACTCCTATAGACGTCAGTAAGATTACTTTTGTGAGTAAGAGTTGCAAGATTAGTTCTTATATCACATATATATGAATTTGTCAGAAGTGTGTCTACACTTCTGTAACCTTGTTCCCTTTCCCTCTCCTGCATTAATGATTTTTATGATAACAGACTTATTTTCCATATTTTCTGTATGATTCAGTACTTAAGAATGCAGGCTTTCAACAAAAAAGAAAAATAATGTTGTGTTTTTATAGTACTGCTGAAAGTATGATTTGGCTGATGTATATGCATAACTGTGAAAAGCTTCTATTCTTAGAGTGTTTAAAGGATATAAAAATAGAAGATATTTTCAATAAAGATAGAATAATTCATTATGAGTCAGTTGAGAGTAGAAAAAAAATTCAAAGAGCCAGTGCAGCAAAATATTTCAAATAACTAAACTAAAACTACAGATAAACAAATATTATTACCTAAGTTAATTAGTCATCAGCAAAACCTCTTTGATCCTTAATGAACAGCTGAAAATTGTTATAGTCTTATTTAAATAGGTAGATGGGATTAATTCTTATTGTGAGAAAGGGACAATGTCATGGGCAGCCATCTGACATTTTCAAAGGCCTCTGTCCGTTTGGAAAAAAAGGATTACTCACTTCTTAGCTGCTATGGTATCAGATTTTACATTATAAATACTAGGACCAAAAAAGCAGAATCGTCAGGCACTAGTTCTTTTGTAAGCGTAATGAATAAGCTGCAAAGGAGAAAATAAGACAGGTTAGAATTGAGCTCTAGAGTATAATACAGGCAGCAAAATTCCCATAACTATTTCCTGTTTGAGCAGTTTGGGGTAAGGTATGGCTTAAATGCAGCAGGTTTTTTTCCTAATTTGTGACTTCCTTACCAGCTCAGACCCACTGACTTCTCATGGTTTGTTTAGGTGAAACCACTTTCTTCCTCTTGTTCCATTCCTAGAAGGATTCATACGTGATCCATCTTACTGGTGGTTTCTACCTCTAACTGGGGAGTAGCAGTCTGCATGGCTGAGCTATGAGATCACAGCTCAGAGCAGATCTTACTTCTTATCCTTATGGCTTAGAAATACTGTATCTACCATGCTGGACTTGACATCACCAGCTTTAAAACTTCTTTGGTCTGAAGGAGGGCTGAGACTCAATAACAGAATACCTGTGTGGACGCTGTCAAGCTAAAGCTACTGCTCTCTTTGGGAAATGTACTGGCTAGGAAAGCAGCTTAGCTCTTAGTGTAAGAACATTGGTAGTTTGATTACTGAGCTGAAGTAGAAACAGGTGTCTGGTGTCTAGGCAGTGATCAGGACTAAATCAACAAAAAATTTTGGGGACTGAATGTAAATGGAAGGTCTTGATGGACAATTGGGCAGAGGGGAGCCCTGGGGAAGACTAGTTGGTGGCTGCTCGAGTAGCCTGCTGTGAGTCTTTAAGCAAACATCATTCAGATGTCTTGTGGAGAGAATGCCTTTTTGATTGTCTGTTCAGGAGAATTACCCCTTTTATAGAACTGCTCTTTCCCAAAGCACATTTTCAAAGTTTCTTATGGACAACATTAATCATCTGTTTACTTACTCTGTTGATAGACAGATGTTTCTTCTTTTCATAGGAAGAGAGGCTGTGACAGAGGGCATAGGCACTGGCTCAGCACTGCAGGTAGCATTCAGGTGCAGCCATGATGGAGACTGATAGACCTGTTAAAATAAGCAAATAAACTCAACAACTGTAAGCTTAACTTCTGTTATGCATATGCAATGCAAATAGTGCTTCTGTAGATTCACTGAACAATTGGTAACCATTAAATCCAGGGGCTTTACAGTCTAACACGTGTGCTGTTCTGCTGTTTACTTATCAGTTCTGTCCACTGTTCCATTTGTACTTACATTAATTAACTATGCTTTAATTGGACTAATTAAGTCCATTTAAGAAATACTGCAAAATGTATAACTGGAGAAAAATGTTGAATGGTGTCAAATTAAGGGCTTCAAAAGAACTTTGTGGCTTGTCCAGAACAGAAGTGTGACTTTTGACCAATGATATCCATGAAAACATAATTGGACATAATAGATATAGGCAAAATAAAAAAGGCAGATACGAGTAATTACTAAGCAGTTACTAAACAGTATCATAAGCCACATTCTATTGTAATGTAACTTCAGTGAAATTTTTGAGGTAGGTGACATTATATAAAATTCTGGGCCAAATCAATGGCTAATACAACTTTGTTACATGTATTTTCATTGACTTCAGAGACTTACACTAGGGATAAATATGCCCCCCCTCATTCAAAATCAAATTCCTATTATGACATTCAGTCTACAGTTTGACTGAAGATATAAATCTTCCTAGAAATTGCACAGGATATGCAGATTTTATATATTTGTTTGAATTTCTTTGTACATGCAGGTATACACACATGCTTCTATGAGTGATATCTTTTCAATGCTATTCAGTATCACTTTTTTCCTGAAGTATCCTCTCCTTTTGGAATTGCAGATTTATCCTGATCACTTAATTTCTGCTCAAGATGGGGAGATGGGGAGCATTAGTGCATGCATCCACCTTTTTTAAAGTTTGAAATTCAGAAAAAAAATCCTCTTTGAACATTTTTAGTGTTTAGGCAATCAGTACCTATGCTACCAAGG
This sequence comes from Forpus xanthops, assembly GCA_032466535.1. Lineage (NCBI taxonomy): Eukaryota > Metazoa > Chordata > Aves > Psittaciformes > Psittacidae > Forpus > Forpus xanthops. Next base: position 8,301 of record JASSUY010049637.1, read on the forward strand.
CTTATTGAAAGCAGATGATGCCTGTCTTTGTCCTCCCCCTTTCTCGGAACTGCTGCCAGAACAGGTAGTCAGAAACGGAAAGTAGAGAAATACTTGAGCATCTGTGCTCTCTCTCTTGCAGGAAAACAGCTGTGGCTTCCATAGGAAGCACTCATTTTTTCCCATCAGCCAAGACTCTGCATACCCTTGGGTCCAGTTTTGGCACAGCAAGCCAAGTAGGATGCAGTTTATGGCTTAAAACTTATGAGAGAAACCGTTCAGGCAGCCCCATCCCTGGCAGAACATTGAGATAAATTCCCCAGGCTGCAAGCCACATGTGGGCCTCTGACCTTTTATTAGCACACCATGGGAGAGGTTAACAATTGTTGAGACTTCAGTTTTCCTTTTGACATACAAATGCAACAATACCAAGTAGCCTTTCCAAGACAAGCATATTTAGGGCACAACATCCTTTTAAATCTAGGATTCAATATAGGAGGGAAAAAAGTAGAATAAGAAAAAGGGTATATTTCTATAAAAGTGAAGTCTGGATTGGTGTTTTTTTCCAACATTCTGTAATTGTTAATAATATGGTCACTCGACTTTATTTTAAGCCAGTGTAATCATGAGATGGAAACAAATTCTCACACCATTTTTAGCTCTTCATGTGGTCAGTGCCATGAGTTATGGAACTAAGATTGCTCAATAGCTGGAGCGGTATAAGAAATGCATGCAATTTTCTCATTTTTAAGGATGTCTGCTGCATTTATCCAAGGACATTAATTGATGACATTTTTAAAAATGAAATAAATTCCAAATTCAGAATTATTGGTAGGTCAGAGAAAAAGAAATCAGAGGGCAAATTCTGTCTTTTTGACATGTCTTTGTTGCCTTAGCATTACTGTAGTGAGTGAGCCTATCTTAGGACTGTCTGACTCACAGAGTCAAGACTATCTCAAATATTTTGTTTCTGCAACAAACAGCTATTAATAACTCTTTAATCTAATTTGGCCTGTTACACTCAAACAGATTAAACTGGTATGTTTACAGATTGAGTAAATTGTATCATCTCACCTTTTATAAAGCACAGCAGGGATTAGAAAGTAACTTACTTTGGGGGAAACAATCATTGACTGTTTTGAAGCTAAGGAGCTTTGAGACTGAGTGTCTTGCTGTATGCTGCCTAATCTATGGCAAAGAATGCAGATTGAATACAGCAGCATCCCAGGCTTTTACCATAACTACTTGATGATCCTTTGTCTTGAAAGCAAATTATTTTGACTATATGGTTCCATAGGTTTAGTGTAGAGAGTATGCTGAGTATAAAATAGGAGTGAGCTTCTGCTGTCAGTCTTTGCAGCTATCCTTTGAAGAGCCAATGCAAGCTGGTCTCTAAATGTAATAATCCTATGACTACTCTGATGGGAAGCAGGTTCAACACTGCCTAATGCCAGAAACTAGGAAAAAAAAACAAACAAACAAACCAGCAGATCCTGTTTTTCATTCTTTTACTAAGGTGACAACCACATCTGAAATGAAATTGGTGAAGTACTGCACAAGGTTGCTTATTGAAAAAAAAAAAAACGTAGTTGCTGAGTAATGGTTATTCCATGAGCTAGGCAGCTTTGTCCTTATTAACCACTGTTGGCAAAGTAGATCTTAGCAAATTAATATTAGTTAGAGGTGAAGAGTCCATTTGTATTCATTGTGAATAAACAGAAATACCAGGCTGGTGGGGAACCTGCACTGGAAAAGGATCAAATACAGCTATACAATAGACACATGCCTAACTAACCATTTCTGCATCTTACACAGCTTCCTTACGTAGCTATATAGCCATTCTTATAGTCAGTATTAACTAATGAAAAATTATTTTTAAAAGATATTTTGTTGTTTTTATTACCCTGAGTAGTAGCTTTTTGACATCTTTTTTTTATCTTATTCCTTTACATGTCAGAAGGCGATTTTTAGTGCCCCTCCTGAACCTCTTTTTCCTTTTTTCCTTTTTATGTTTTCTGTCCTTTCTTTCTCTCTTTCTCTCTTTATTCTTCCTCTTTCCCCTCTTCCCCCCCCCCCCCCTTTATTCCCTTTCCTTTCTCTCCTCAAGAATACACAGCAGAATTGCTTTAACCTTTCCAACAGGTCAATCTTTCTAAACCTTTTCTCATTCTTGTTGTCTGCTTCATGATTGTATCCAGCCTATTTGTGTTTTCCTTAAAGACTTCATCACCTTGAAGTAGGCTGGATCAATACCTATGAGCTACATGAAATGCTTCTGTTAGTATCTTCCATATTGATACTGACATCTTTTTGTATCAGCACTGTAAGATTAAGACGTGTTATTTGTGAACTGCTCCAACTCTGCAATTTCTTTCTGGTGTACTCCTGACTATTCTTTACAGCATAATTATATATTTGTTTTTTCTCAAGTCTAGTTTCTTCAATTTTTATTAAATTATACATTTTCTTATTTCCAGATTCCTTTGAAACTATTATATCTCCTACTGTTTTCCAGGAAAAGAAAGATGTTTCAGTTTCTTGTGGTTTAGAATTGTTATGATATACCTGCCTGCTTTTTCATCTAAATTCTCATTTAATTTCCCTCTCATTTTGTGATATAATAATTGAGTCTTCCTTTCTGAAGGTTTCTTCTGCTGCTCAGTTCTGTACCCTCCATGCAGAAGTTCCATTTAGACCATATTCCCCTAGTTTTCCCAGTAGAAAGTCACATGGATCACTTCCATTTAATTTTTTTTCCTGTAAGCAACTGCATTGGATTGACACACTGAGAGGGAATATGAATGATTTAGCCCGTTTGAATATATCAGTGGTTAATGTCGATAACAATGACTTTTATATAATCAAAACATGGTGAGTTTTGGGAATGGGAGTTTCCCTGGACAAGAGTAGAATCAACAAGCCAGAACACAGGAAGAGTATCTTGAGAGCAGGCAAGAGAGAAACTGAGAGCCAGAAGGAGATCTACTTTTCCATGTAAAGGGATGGACAGAGGCTAGACTGACCTCAGCACATTTTTCTTCTCCTTCTAACTTAAAAAGAAAAAGGCAGTTTACTGCTTTTGGCTGGCAGGATGGGTGTGTTCTATCTTTAACTTGGACATGTATCTTTTTTTCCCTTGTGGCATCAATGAATATTAACCCATTTCCTTTATTCAGAAGTTGTTTTTTTGGTTGGTTGTTTTTTGTTTGGTTGGTTGTTTTGGTTCGGGTTGCTTTTTTGTATCCTGACAACAGCCTTCTATATTCTCCATTCATGTCTCCTTGCAACTTTTGTTTTAAGAGCTGTCTTAGTCTCAAATGACTTTTAGCCTCAATCTTCTGTCTTTCTTGAATACTTTTCTAGTGTTTGCTCACTGGGTTGGAAATCCATTCTGCCTGTCACTCAGTTGTTTTATCCCTCTGTGCATATTCTTATCCCTTTCACGTTTGCCATTAGTCACAGTAGCCAGCCTTTTCCCATCACTTCTTTTCAACATCTGCAGCAAAGTTTTTCCTGTCAGTGATCTAATGTCTGTGGGTTATAGTTAAAGGCTGGGATTATTTTTTTAATATATTTTTTTTCCCCACACAATGGAAAAAATCCAATTTTGGCACTTACAGCTAGTCAACTTTCTCTCAAGAGGATATACCACTGAACAGAGATCTTCCACTTTGCAGCAGCCTTTTTCAGAGCTCTGCAGGCTGACAGAGAGCTCTTGGTTCTGTTTACCTCCTGCCAGGGTGCTTATGCACAATATCCACACTCTGAACCCAGGACAAACTGCAGTAATTCTTTTTCTGTGGCTGTAATTTTCCTATATTTTCAAGCAAGGTTGCAGGCCTAGAGGTCCCTCCTGCATGGGCTTTTTTAAATGAATTTGTCCCATCTTCTAAGTAAAAGCTTACTTCAACACAGAACTAAGCAGTATGGTACCTAAACTCTTCTTAAACCCATGACCATGTAAAAAGAATACCCTTGTTCTTATCCCAGAAATATACATGTCCAGCTTTTCCTGCATAGAATATTTCATTTAAAAACATTAAGCCTAAAAAAAAGTCCCAATTTAAATTTTTTTAAATAGAAAATTTCTGCAGTAAACTGTTGATCAAACTAAAATGAACTTCATATTTCTTAAATAAGGGAGATTAAACTGCTCTTAACATATTATTTAAATACTACCTTGAAAGTGAAATAGTTCTTTACAGATGTTTGTCTTGCCCTCCAACTTGTGTTTGAGCTTGAAGTGATGCAGTGGGGTGTACTATGTAATTGTGCAACAGCTGCTGACAGCCATAAAAATAAACGAGATGTTTCATCGCAGTGGGTACATTTTCTGTTTAAATGTTTAAGAAAAACTCAACAGCTTTAGCCAAACTGAGTCAGGACTATCTCAAATATTTTGGTTCTGCAACAAACTCTTTCATTAATAACTCATAATAACTCTTTCATTAATAACTCATTCATTAATAACTCTTTTGATCTAATTTGCCCTCTTACACTCAAACAGATTAAACTGGTATGTTTAAAGATTAAATTTTATCATCTCAACTTTTTTGAACTTTTATTTTTAATTACTCATTTTAAATATAGTAATTGAAAAAATTTCCATGCCTGCTGTTTCTCAATGTTTAGGGAAAATAGAGGCTGAAAAATTGCAGAATATTTAAAATAAAAAAGTGACATACAGAATCAGTCTTCTAAAATTATTGAGCTTTGAATGTGGTGTTGTGTTGTCAAAAATGAAAGCAATATGAACAATAAATATAAATTGTAAATTATGACTATGCTTTCTAGAATGTGTAATAAAGTGCATATTTTGTTTGCAGATTTTATGAAATTTTTATTCTCAGAAAATGATTGAAAATGTATAATTATGAAATAATTACTTTTTTAGAATGTATTTGCAAAACAATGAAAGGGACTTGTCCAGAAGTTCTCTTAAATGGAACAGCTAAGAAGATTTTTGTTTGTTTCTTTGTTTAACGGGGTTTTCTTTGGGTATAACTTGAAATGGCTAAACATTTTAGAATGATCTAGGAATTTATAGATGGAATTAGGTAACACTGTGGGAAGTCTTCTTAGATGTTTCAATAAAATATTTTAATCGAATTTCATACTGAAGAGATGTAGAGTGTTTATACATTAATGAGTGTAACACTGATATACCATCTTCAGCTTGCATTAACTCATCACAAGGTAAAGGTTTAATAATTATTAACATGCTGTGGAGTTCTTGTTCACATGACTGACAGCAAAGCTTCCAACTTTAGTGGGGCTTTTTGCCTTTTGGGAAATGAGGTAAAACCTTCATAATCCTAGCGCTTAGGTTATGGATTATTCTATGACCCAAGAGAGAAGGAATTTCATAGGTAACAGTTCAATAGGATACATATATCTACACAAGTGATTTGGTTCAGTGGGCTCATTTCTCCTGTGCGAAGGATGTGATGCAAGATACCATGCCGGATGCACATAAGCCATTTTAGGTCTGCAGTATCACAGGCTGTGTAAAAATCCCCATGTACTTAGCTGAGGAATGTGACTTACTAGCTTGTGTGCAATGCCAGGAAAGAGAGAGTCAACCTAGTGCTGTGCTGAGAGAGATTTAGCAGCTTATGTTCTTACCAGCACAGGCATTTCTGCAGTGCACTTGGTTTCTTAATGGGGATGTACCCAGCTGTAAAAGCAACTGAGGAATACATATACTTTCTCCAGATCTTTCTTTGTCTTTCCTGGGTATGTAATATAAGCCTTTAAAAGGTACAGGGGCTTTTGCAGCCTGTGTATTCATGCATTATCTAGCTTTAGTGTCTCAGACAGTATTTTAATAAAAGAAGGAATGTTTAAAACATTTAACAGAATAAGAAGGAGATGTATATATCATTCTCTACTTGTCATTATCTGTTAATTAATGAAGCATAAAACTAATTAGGTATATCATGGTAGCAGGAAACCAGTATGTGAGTGAACTATTAATATGTTTTGTGGGGGCTGAAGATACTTGGCTTGATCCTTTGTGTGCTAACAGTATCTTGTACATACCTTGCTCTAGGTCAGGGACATGCTGAATATGTGAGGTATGGGCTGCAACAGTTGTCTGAGTGTATGTCATGAACCCTTATGGAGAATTTCCAGACATCCTAGTACTTCTATAGAAATCTTGGATAAATGCTATGAAGCCACTGCTATCATAGTTGTCCCTGCTCCCTTCTATCCATAGTTCCTTCACCAAAAAAAAAGAAAAAAACTAATAATCAGCTTCCCACTTTTTTCTCCATATATTCCAAGTATATGGAAGGTGTCACACAGAGAAGGAATTTTCTTGTTTCTTAGTTTTCCTTTCCAGGTATTGTTATTGTTATTATATTACTTTTTTGCTAGTGCAGTCTTCTTGATGGGTGTACTGTACAAAATTAGTGATTTCTGGATCTGCTGTTAATGCCACAGCATTTCTCTACTAGCCTCACACTGCCCACTTCCAATGCTGCACTGAGAATGAAGATCCATCTTGACTTCTAGAACTAGTGAACTTCTTTCCCTGCTTCTGATATGTGTATTTTCTATCTATCTCCTCTGTGTAATTTAGCAGCTAAAGCAGTCCTGCGTATAAAAGTGGGAAAACAGAGTTGGTATCACTGAAAACTGCACCGTGTAGTTACTTACAAAATCTGAAGTAGTTTATTAAACCATTTTATTATTAATATCAGTGGGTTTTATTGACTGTTGTATCAGTTCATGAACTCTGTCTTTACTAGAAAAGAAGAATTACATTATCCAGACACAGCCTTCTCAGATAAGTCTAAAAATAACTCTGTCATTAATATTGATAGTATGAAATGATTTCTGGTGCCTTTGAAGAAGCCATGTCTGGATTTGTAGATAAAGAATATAAGAAGAACCTTAATCATGTTTGCCTTGCAATTTCAGTTAAACAGTGCTCAGCATCACATTGAGAAGGCTAATTTTACATAACATTTGCCATTACTATTAAGTCCACATTATGATGTGACTAGGCAATTTAACAAATTATGTGGATATGCTGTTCTCCCTGAGCCCTCTCCAGTGCTAGGAATACATTACCCAGAACAGAGGTGTTCAGAGAATTCAGCATGGTAAGCAGGACAGGTCCTATGGTGTTGTACCCTACATTTAACCAATCTGCTACACAGTTACAGACTATGTGTGCAGTGAAATTTGAAGGGAACATATCTGGGCAGAAGCTGAGATATGCCAGAAGATCATTAAATGATTTAGGTTGGAAAGAATCTGAAGTGGTGTGGTTTGAGCCTCTTTCCCTTCATTAAAGCAGGACTACCTTTGGATTTGTCTACACTTCTAAACCAACGTCTAAAGCCTTCTAATTCTATCCAGATGTAATCTGCAAAAGGAAGGACACCATGTCTAGGCAACTAAGATATATAAAGCTATTACAAAAGAGAAAATGGCAGAAAATAACATCAGTGATCAACAATAAAGCTAGTCATACTGAAGAGGGTACCTGAATTTAGCTAATGATTTTAAAGCACTTTACAGCCTAATAAACTTGGATGACTCCAGTGGGGATTTCCTGTGAAGAGCAGACTCAGTCCCGTAGTCAATCCCTTACTTAACCTACCTTGTTCTTATGAATAATGTTATTTACAACTCTGTAACCTTAATTGGAGAAAGAATATGGGCTGTATGGAATTCGAAAGACTATCTGAAAGGAGGTAATGTACATATATGGATGAGGACTGTCCTCTTCCAGCAGTCTAGGGGACTAATCAGTAGTTACATGAACAGGTAAATGTAACAAGTGCTTATATTAAGGTAGCAAAAATATACCTTAATATTTGCATTTAAATTTGCTGGGTGCATGGTTGTGAGAAATTCTGCTTTTAGGCCTAGCTGTTCTATATATGACCACTGTGCAAAGTAATTTCTCATTTGAAGACATAATTGAAACATATTCTTATGTAACATCATTTGTGGGGGAGCTTTTCTCAGTGTAAAATCACAAAAAAGTATATGATTTAATTCTTCCTTTATTTCAAAAGTTGCTGAATTAGGACAATGATATGTGAATATTTTTAGCAAAGGACAAATATTAGTTGGTTTAGACAATACAGAAAGGAGTAAAAATTTCTGTGACAGTAATTTAGGAACTACAAAAGAGAAAAAACGCAACAAAAACCAACCAACCAAAACAAAAACACACCAAAAACCACACAAAAAAAGTGCCCCAAACAAAATGAACCACCAAAACCCAAAGCCGAAACCCAGTCTGTTAGGGTGTGAGAGAGTTGAACAGAAAATGCAAAGTATCTACGCATAGGACTCAGGAAACATTTTCCAAGGGCATTAGAAAAATACTGATTAACTACAGTTCAGGTTGCCTGGTGGAATGATCTTTTGCTGCTTCCTGCTGCCCACACTATTGTCTGATCAAAATTCTGGCACTTACTGTCTCAGCTTTCCATTGCTGACATCACCTGATTGCACCATTCATTCGAGTGGATCAGGCCTTATAACTCTGAAACATGTAGCAGCAATCAAAAGAAACTAAACTCCAACCTACACAGCAAGTTTCTGCTTGGGAGCCCAATATAGCTGCTTCCTTTCAGGGTAGGTCAGCATTACAGCAGTAGAGCCAGCCAGAATTTCTCTTGTGCAAGGGTGGAGGTGGCCCCTTAATTTTTTTCCCTGATGTTTGTGTTTTTCAGAAACCTCTTCCCCCCATAATCTTGCAGCATTATTGTTTCACGAATACATTATTTCCATTGAGTACTTGTAGTCCTGACAGTGAATCAATACTTTCATAGAATCTTGAGGCCAAACTAGTTCTCCAGATCCACAAGTTGTAGTATGTGTTTTTTTCATTCTGGATTTAATAACTACAACTTGAAATACACCCCCACAAGCATTGATTGCATTCTTTAAGAAATTAAAGAAAATAGAGAATTTTAATTAGGAAAGAAGAAAATGTATCACTCTATTTTCAAAAGAAAAATTCATCTGATATGTTTTTTTCATTTTCAGGCTATAATAGCAAGAACCATCTTTAGCTAAGGACATTTCCTGGGGTTTAATGGCCCATGGCTGTGCTTCTTCAGGTGATCATCATCTCTCAGCAGTCATTAATCCCCTACAAATACCCTGCACCTCAGTTATTAAATGTGCTTAAATGTGCTTCTTGAGAAAACGAAAAACATCTATATTTAATGTATCTTCCAGGAATAGGAGTGATCTTTCTGAGGTGAGGAATTAAAGGAGTTTAGTAAAGAGCCACAGAAGTACTGATGATGACAAGTGGATAAGATCTGTTTCTGGAGATAGCACAATAGCAAATTTTTCCACAGTAAGAGCATGCTATAAGTCATAATATTATGTATGTCACGATTCACAATCAACCCAATTAAATAACAGCCAAATCAGAAATACAGATAGTTATTTGGAGTTGTTTTACTTCTCTGAAGCATTTCAGCATTGAAATGAAGCATCTCTTTAAACATGGAGCGTATGTGCCTGCAGCACTGCTTTGAGTCTTTCTGTTCCATAGCTGTAAAATAGAGCTACACAATTTTACAAGATGCTTGTGGTAATGCAAGGAAAAAAAAAAAAAAAACAAAAACCTAAAAACACCAAAAAAAGAGAGAAGTTAAATCTTTCATACCTAAAGCTCTGAAACTCTTTATTTCTTTTGGTGAGAATTTGGTGATTCTTTCTTGTAAATGGGACCACAAATACAGCACTGACTGTCATTAGAAGTTTTGAATGCAGTAGACAGAGTACCCTTAAAATCATAGAATTATTCCACTTGCTCAAGCAGAATTAAATTCTTCAGTGAAAACAGTCAAAGGGAATTTGTCTTGATAAAGGTTGAATGGGAATAGATTTTTTTTTATTTGATCAGAATTCTGCTATTGATACATTGTGTTATTTCAATCATGTGCTACTAAGTGTATAATGTGTAGATTCGTGAAGGCTCTACCTGTCTCAAACAGGCTGAAAAGGGTCAGACCTTATCCATCACATTCTCTTTGATGACTGCAAAAATGGCACCTTTTTTTGATATGGCAATTTATTATTTATGTTGGATATTCAGGTCACTTATACTTCTGTGGGTGACTGTGAAGATGAGGGCAGAAGTAGATTTTGGGGCCATACATTGTTAAATGTTGAATGTTATATAATGTTGGCCCTCCTGGGCTTAGTACCTTTTCATTGCAGATTAATCTGAAATAAGAATTATTATAACCTGACCCCAAAATTCCTTTTCAATTTTCTCTATCCCTGCAAACAAAAAGTCATCTGGACAAAATATCATGAAATCATAGAATCATCGAATGGTTTGGGTTGGAAAAGACCTTAAGATCATCTAGTTCCAACCCTTATGCCATGCTCAAGGATCCCTTACCCTAGACCATGTCGCCCAAGCCTCTGTCCAGCTGGGTCTTGAACACTGCCAGGGATGGAGCATTCACAACTTCGTTGAGCAACACATTCCAGTGACTCACCGCTCTCACAGTAAAGAACTTTTTCCTCATATCTAATCAAAACTTCCCTTCCTTAAGTTTGTACCTGTTACCCCTTCTCCTATCACTATAATCCCCAATGAAGAGTCCCTCCCCATTTGGAGAAGCATCCCTTCTCCAAAATCAGTGTAGCCAGTTCTCGCAGCTTTCAGAGAGGGCCCACATTATCCCTAGTCTGTCATTTGTTTGGTACATACCTATAGAATCCCCTCCTGTTATCTTTCACATCCTTTGCCAGATTTAGTTCTAACTGGGTCTTAGCTTTCCTAGTCTGGTCCCTAGATTCTCAGACAGGATCCCTGTATTCTTCCCAGGCTGCGTGTCCTCACTTCCACCTTTTATAAGCTTCTCTTTTCCCCCTCCAGTTTCCTCAGTCTTGGGCCCCCCTGACCTCTAGGGCTATATCTCATGGAACCTTACTGAGCAGGTTCCTGAAGAGGCCAAAGTCTGCTCTCTTGAAGTCCAGGGCAGTGAGCTTGCTGCATGCCCTTCTCACTGTCCTAAGGATCTTGAACTCGACCATCTTATGATCGCTACAATCTAGGCTGCCCCAGAGCATCACATTTCCAACCAGCCCTTCCCTGTTGGTGAGCACAAGGTCAAGCATGGCACCTCTCCTTGTCAGCTCCTCTATTACTTGCAATAGGAAATTATCTTACACACAATTAAGAAACCTCCTGGATTGTGTGTGCTGGGCCGTGCCATCCCTCCAACAGATATCAGGATGATTGAAGTTTGCCATGAAGACAAGGACCTGCCAGCATGAGGCCGCTCCTAGCTGTCTAGCTGCAGAGACCTTCATCCGCAGTCCTCTTGATCAGGCAGTGTCCTGGATTCAGCAGTAGCAGTCATTTTTGTCCTTCTTAGTAGCTGGTGCAGTGCTGTGAACAGTGCCTGAGAACAACACTGGTAACACTGATGTTTTTAGTTGTTGCTCAGTAATGTTTACTCTGACCAAGGACTTTCTACATCTCATGTTCTGCCAGGGAGGAGGGGAAGCTGGAAGGAAGCAGGGACAGAACACCCGACCCAAACTAGCCAAAGACGTATTCCATACCACAGCACATCAAACCCACTATACAAACTGGGGCAGTTACCTGGAAGGGTTAGATCACTGCTTGGTTTGGGCTGGGTATCAGTCAGCATAGAGGCTTCTGAGCTGAGCTCCAAATAAGGCCTGCTGAAATAGCTCTGTATTGCTCCAAGCATTTGTTACAGGTACTGTCAACTGACTGGGAATGTTGGGGTGGATCAATATCCCCCTCCCTCAACAGTCTAGCTTAAAGCTGCCTTGACCAGCCAGGCAAGACTCCTACCAAAGCAGCTTTTCCCCTTTATCAGACCAGCTCCACCAGCCTCCAGTAGAACTGCCTTCCAAATTGAGTCTCATATTCTGAATAACCAACCCCCTGACTATGACGCCACTGCTCTAACCATTTATTAACCTGACCAATCCACATGGCCTTTTCAAGGTCCTCTCCTTTGTCCTGGAGGATTGATGAAAAAACTTTCTGAGCCCCAGAGCCTCTATCCACCTCTCCGAGGCCTCCGTAGCCCTTCTTAATGATTCCCAGGCTGCTGTTGTCAATATCACTAGCGCCCACATAGACCATAGGAAGTGGGTAATAGTCAACATACCTTACTACAGGGGAGTTTTTTTCTAGCTAAACTGAAGGATTTGTCAGTCTGCTGCTGGCTGTGCATGGGCATCGGGTTATTGCTTGTAGGCATCAGCTCTGAGACATTTAGAAAAAGAAAATAATCTAAACTAGACTAGACTAAAATTAACTAAACTAAGCTAACTAAACTAAACTAAGATAAAGTAACTTTATTTATAAATAAATTAAATACTCTCTTCACCTGATTTGTGACTGATTTGTGCCTTTGAAAGTGTTTTTTGGTGCTGAAAGCCCTTTGGCATTTCAGGTAAATAGTGGTTTCATAATTATACAACTCATCATGAGTGCAGGGAATGGAATTGAATGGAATGGAATGGAATGGAATGGAACAGAACAGCTATGATATCTTATGCATATAGTTCTACACAAAAAGCTCTGACCAAGCTCTGAGGGGCTGTCTGCAGCACAGGTCTGAAGGGAGGCTGGTCTCAGGCATTGAGATCTATGAACACTTTCTGGACCCTGACAGTGGAAGACCTGCACTCTTCATATACTTTCCTTTAGATATGAACTGAGGCTCCTGGATGCTGTTTCCCCTCTCTGTAGTGTTGAAGGCATCCTCTCTGGAGTTACCTCAACAAATTTTCCAGTATAAATGGAATGCTTTGTTTAACTCAGAATTTAAAATTTAATTTACTTCAGTAAACTATAACAACTGCCTAAATTTTGCAATTTTCTAGTTCGAGAATTCTTTCTACCTGAAAGACAAAAATCACTTTCAGAAAATTTAAAGTACAAAATATCACATACACACATGTGTTAACTTTTTATACTGCTCTCTTTTTCTTGGTTTTTGGACAAAGCTGTTACCTGAACTAGACTTTACCCCTCAAGTATTCCTACACATTTCTAAGCAGTTTTCAGCAAGTAAACTAGTGAAACACAGTTATTAGACCTTTCATTAAAATCTACTGACCAAAAATCAACCAACCAACCATCTAAACACTCAAACAAAAAATGCAGAGCCTAAGACAAGATAAGGAGTATTACATCTATACATTGTTTCCAATCTCATTTATACCTCATCATAAATATCAGGTTGGGGAATAAATCTTGATGTATTGTGCTGCAGCTAGAATTCATCTTTTGCCATAAGTCTTCTTTAAGGCTACTTTGATTATTTGTACCCTATCGCACGATGTAAAATGTCAGAGTTCTTCAGACCATTTGCCAAAAAGCAATTCATGTTTTTGTACCAACTGGCTGTAAGTACTTTTGGTGTTATTGTTCTTTCTTACTATACATGACTCTGAGGTCTCCAAATCGAAACTCTGTTACGGGGTATGGAATGTAATCATTGAATCACAGAATCGTAGAATCATAGAATAGTTAGGGTTGTTTGTTTTGGTACCTTTCAGAAAGAACAAATTCAAACAGGAATGTACACAATAAGAAGTAATAAAAAAAAATAGGAAAAAAAAAAAGCATACCTTTGTAAAGTGAACTAATCAGCATGTCTAGAATTCTTACGTATTTTCACTCAAGATATGTCTGTTTTCAACCATTCATTTTATTTATGGATAAGTGTAATTAAAAATATCTTACATAAAGTTTCTCATTTAAAAATCCATTTTCAGGTCCTGTTTTCCCTTTGCGCTGCATTTTGGGGAGTCCAAGTTATGAAGTGGATCATTTCATCTAAACATAAACGTTACTGAAAGAGCAGATCTAACATCACTAATTATGGAAACAGCACTTTGGAATAACCTTCTAGATTCCTTGGAAGTAATCAACTGTGAATCTTGCTAAATTACAATCATTTCACTTATGATAAAAGAGGGGGTTTATTTCGCATGAAAGTTTGAAAGATTTAGTAGCATGTGTATTCTTTTTTGATTTTTTTTTTAAATATTTCATTTCCCCCAATTTTAATAAAATGTTTGTTCACAACATGTATTTTTTACATTGAAAGGATTACGAAGTCTTAGAAACCATGTATAACTAATTCCATTTTACAGTCATTTTGTTAGTAATCGTATGTGAAAAGTATTTTTCACAAAAGGAATAATTAAAATCGTATTTGTTGTAACCTGGTATGAAGTGGCTGACTGTCTTTTTATTAAGGCTAACTGTAAACATATGTGAAAGTCTTTTTTTCCGTAATGATTGAATTGCACTAGAACCTCAGTGTCATGCCCAATTCAGTGTTCAAAACATATAGCTACATGAGGATGAGTAGTTGAGGCAAGAAAAATTATTAAAAACAGCATGATAAAGTAACTTGAACTAGTATGAGTTGAAATATCTTCAGTAACATTGGCTGATGTATGTGTTGTATAATGCAGACTTGCAGTTTAGACTGAATTATTTAAGGAGTACACCTGCAGATGCCAACTTTCAGTGCTGACCAAGCTAGCACTTACACGTGGATATCCCGTTGACTAACACTACTCACGTGACAAAATATTTGCAAGGCTAGGTCCTCAATTTCTGGTAATTTCCTGCTGGGATGATCTCAGGGGAGATGCACATCTTGTCTTTCAGGAGCTGTTGGAAAATTGCTTGTACTAAGATAGGAAAATTAAATACAAATGGTAAAGGGAGTCTCCAAACAGCAGGATTGACAAAAATACTGGAGCTAGGTTGTTTTTCTTTCCTCACACTCTTCCAACTTTTTATTTGGCTCCAAGACTTTCTGAAGTGCTTAAAGTCAAGTAGCTAAAAAATGTAGGCTGTCTTGCGTGCTTCAAACTAATAATAATACCTATGTTAAAAAAATGGGTTGAAGTTTGGGTTATGCTTTTTTTTTTCCCCATTCCTTTTTCTTTTATGTTTATGACATGATAACAGACATCCCAGGTTTAGACAGCCTAATATTAATTGACCCATATTATCAATCTTTACCTGTAACAGATGTCACTGTCTGTGTAATTGAATGTTTTCAATAAATTGTCAGAAACATGGTAATGTTATATAAATAAAATTGATCCGATGTGTAGTGAGAATAGCAGCTTCATTTCATAAAAAAAAATTACTTTAAAACTCAAGTTTTAAGTTGCTCTGTTTGCGTATCAAATGCCTTGTGCCTATCACTTCAGATTATGCTCAAAGACCTTGATATATTTGGCTGAGAAGGCAAGTGCTACTTTGGTCAGAGATACTAATACATGGGATGCAAAGTAAGGATAATACCTTGCTAAACTGAAGATGCATTTAAATGGGGGATCTTCACTTTTCATAACGAGATGAAAAAAACTGGCTTATCAAAAGCCTAGAAGAAATCAGAATTTACATGCTTGTTGAGGAGTTAAATTCAAACTTTTATTCATAAAAGGTAGCATTCCAATGTCTTCTTAAGAAATGGATACATGAAATTATATACCTCTGACTTCAGGAGCAGAAGTATAATCTCATAACTAACATACCAGTGTGACAGCCAGGAGCTTTCTCTGATACTACCAGTTCTGACCAAAACCTACCATCTCTTTGCTTGAATTTTCCCATCTGTGGAATGGCAATGATGACAACCCTGGTAGTGTGTCCCACCATAATCAAAGTATTGCATCTGGGATCTTTTCCTTGCAAAGCTATTATAGGATATATAAGAAAATGGCAGAATCTGAGTCCAGAGGTACAACACAATCTACAAACTTCTAATGTGACCCCATAAGTTAGTGTAACTATATTTTCAAAATTTATAGTACTGATATCAACCTCAGGGGAATATCTTGAGGTCAGTTTAAGATAATGACTGAGTAACATAACAGTCAAATTAAAAGTCAGGTTCCTTATAAAAATAAATCCTTCAAAGAGAGAGGAGCAGAATAAAGATTTAACACTTTCTGAATTTAAAAAATCTCACTCTTGGAAGGACAGTAATGAAGATCCGAATTAAATTAAATAAATTTTATAGATATCCTAATGAATGTCACTAAGGGCAAATACTGCTTGACAAATTTAGTAGCCTTGTACAACAAAGTTGCAGTATTTGTGAATAAGGGAAGGACAAGTGATACCATTTACCTGAACTTGTGGAAAGCGTTTGACACTGTCCTGCATGACATCCTTGTCTCTAAACTGGAGAGATGTAGATTTGACAGATGGACCATTCTACTGGTAAGGAATTGGCTGCATGGTGAGACAAAGGGGGCTTACAAAATTACAAAATGAAAACATAAACCTTTAGAATCAATTTTAAATAAAGTTTGATGGCTTTGTAACAGTAGTAATGGAAAATTACTGAGATGCATGATATACAGAGAAAAAATATAGAGCACAGCTAGAGAACATGCTAAGAATCCTTGTACACGACAAACTGTTGCAGTTGACATAGTTTTTTACGCATGTGAGGAACTTTCTGGAAAATGATGTAGTCCATACGTAGCCTCATGAATATGTATGTATGCTCTGTAGCTATATAAGGACTGCTTGTGTAGCAATACAGGGACACAAGTTAGGAGGAGTTATTCCCCGTGTCTCCTGGCATCATAATAAAGAATCCCTGCTTGCCAACTAGAAAACATTGTTGGCAAGTTTGTTCCTGGAGTTTTCTCCAAATCAGTGGTTACACTCTAAGAGTTGCAGTCAACAGCTCAATGTCCAAGTGGAGACCAGTGACAAGTGGCTTACCTCTGTGTTTGGTATTGGCACAGGCATTGTTTAACACTTTTGTATTAACACTTTGTGACATGGACAGTGGGATTGAGTGCACCTTCAGCAAATTTTACGAGCTGTGTGGTGTGGTTGACATGCTGGGGGAAAGGAATACCATCCACAGGGACTTTGACATGCTTGAGAAGTGAGCCTGTGTGATTCATGGAGTTCAACAAGGCCAAGTGCAAGGTCCTACAGCTGAGTCAGGGAAATCACAAACACAAGTACAGGCTAGGTGGAGAATGGATTGAGAGCAGCCCTGAAGAAAAACACTTGGGGTTTTGGTTGATGAGAAGCTCAACATGACAATGTATGCTTGCAGCCTGGGAAGCCAGCCATATCCTGGGCTGCATCAAAAGGAGCATGAACAGCAGATCAAGGGAGGTGATTGTTCCCTTCTACTTCACTCTTATGAGACCACACATGGAGTGCATTTCTCCCCTAACATAAGAAGAATATGGAGCTGTTGGAGCCAGTTTAGGGGAGGGCCATGAAGATGGTCAGAGGGCTGGAGCTCCCCTCCTATGAAGACAGGCTGAGAGAGTTGGTCTCATTCACCCTGGAGAAGAAAAGGCTCTGGCTAAACATTCATGGGAGTCTGAGACTCTTGAACTTTAAAATAACATCCACTAGGTATTTCTAAGTAATCCTTAGGATACAGATGGGAAACTAGGCTTTGCCTTTTTCAAAATAGACTTTCAAGGACAAGCTCATAGAAACACCCTTGGCTGCATCACTTGCCCATTAACTGTATGGTAAGTAGCTATATCACTGTCAACTTGCTTATCATGTTGGTTTTTTGATTTTGTTTTTAATATTGACTGGTTTAGTTTCTTAGGTACTTAACACCAGTACTGAATCTAGTTCATACTGTCTTTAGAACCACTGCAAAGAGTGAAACAGTAATCCCAAAGATCTCTGGGTTTGAGTATTCAAGAGACTCTGGAGAGTAGACGGCAAATTAATTGAACTATGTATCATTAGTATATTACATACAGTTAATTGAATTAATTAAATACTAACTGTCAACATTGCTCATTGCTGGGATATATTAGTAACACTATAACCTCACCTTTTTAATACTCCATTGCTTGTTTCTTTAGAGTTTGACCGTGCTGTGTAGGGTGAATTATTTGGGATCAACTAAAATCAGGTGAATTATGTGAGGAAATCAGTGAGCAAAATATTAACGCAGAACTGGTAATTTTTGTGTAAGTAACTATTTTTTTTTTTTAGAGAGATGCTATTTCTTGTCTCTGGAAACAAAAATATTCAGCAATCTAAAACCCTAGCCTCACATGTCCAAGTGAGGAACTTCATAAATAACATTTGCAATAGTTGCAGTATTGCTTAAGACTTCCTTTTGGTTCTGTTTGGCATTAAACTCCCCAGTGGTACACCTTGGGGAAAAAATGTCAATAAACAGAACTTTCTTTTTGTCAGCAAGAGTGTTAACAAAGTGTCTTCCCCTGCTCTTTCCAGCTGTTCTAATGTCACATCCCTACACATGGCCTTTCCCGGATTATATGCACAGCAATATCAAGTTACTGAAAGCCCAGAAGTAAGCAGCTGAATCCTGTATTCACTTGAGCCCTGACCCTGCACCATTCAAGTCACCAAAAAACTTGCTGCTGACCTCACGATCACGGCAAAGCATTCCCTGTAATGGAACAAGAATGATGCAATATTTACTGCAACTCAAGTTTTGATACAACACGTTAATTAAAAATAACGGTTGCACAATTACTTGTTCCTGTAAGTGGATAATGTGGTGTTCGTGTTGTATTATAATCAGAGCCCTTTGATGGATGAACGATAACAGTTAAAGCTGTAAGCTTTGCATACCAGATACAAAGAACTCAGGGCTTCCTCTTGCCTTTCCTGTCTCCAGTTTTCTCTCAAATCCGTGGCTTTAGGGACACTGTTATCCAAACCATTATCTACAAAGAGGACATTGATAAACTATTTTAAAGTTTCTGTTTTAAAAACAAATTTCTGTGATATTTTAGGAGTTTTATATCGTGTGATTAGACATGCTGAATGGCACTGAAGATAAGAGAAGTTCAGACTTTTCTTGGCTCTTTAACTTGTGGTAAGAAGAGCCTATCTATGGCTCAGTGATGGAGTTTCTGAGCAAGTCTCAGAGACGTAGGTCTCAGAGAACACTCAAAGTATTGCCATGTCTTGAAATATTTTGCAAGCTATATTGCCCATTGTTGAAGTTTTTCTTAAAACTCTGCCTCCTGGAATCCTATGAGTGCTTTATTATTATTATTTTAACATATTTGTTTTCTTTACCAAGAGTTTCTGACTGATGAAAACAAGAGCAATAGAAAGTTCAAAATCTGAGGCAAACAAGAAGGTTTTTATAGGATAGGTAATGTTTAAAAATAATTTCCATTTTAAACCACGATAGTGATACATGAGGCTTGACTCATGATTTTTGAACTCTTTTTGATTGCTAATGCTGAATGTGAAAAAACTGTTCTTGGTCTATCCTTTTTCCATAAAACCTGTGATTCCAACATAGGCATATACAATGGTCCTGACATAGAGTTTTGCAGTTTCCTGGCTCCCTGCTGGTGTTTGACCTGTTTGGTTTGGAATTAAAACAAAGTGGGCCACAGAGCCGGCTCTCTGAGGACCTGCTGCCCTCAGTAACTCCCTGCAGCACACATATACCTCAATCTGAGTATGCCGTGTTGCCTATCACTTCCAGCAGTGCTGGGCAAAGCAAACAAGAGATGTACAGCAGACAAGAGCTTCCTACAGAGAAGCAAGCATAAAAATAAAGAGTTTGAAACTCAAGTACAAACCGCACGGTAAACCAAAAATAAGATATCTCACATACTGGAGAAGCACTTCCATATTAATATCAAGGCCAGTGGAAAACTTGGCTCAAACTTTTGTCATTTTTGCCCCACCTATGGAAAACAGCAGAAAAATGTGGAAACATTGAGTAAGAACGAACTACTGAGTGTCCTTCTGTTTACGGTTTGGCAAAGAAAAGTGATACAAAATGAATTCTCTCCCCCCTGCTCCTTGCTATATTTTTAATGCTTCCTCCTTCATTCTTTTTTCCTCATTTTTCTGTCTCTTTTTATCTTTAAAAGAAAAAAAAAATCCTTTCCTGCCTTACTTTAGGCTTGTTATGTATGGAAGTACATAATGGCATATTTCATATCCACAAATATGATAGTTCACTTTAATACATGAGAGCCAAACACACTTGCCTAAAGGTGACTACTTGCTTTATTGTCCCTGTCAGTCTTCTAGTATTCATTCAAAATACACTGCTCATACATTGTTAATGTTATATTTATTTTCATATGAATCTGCCTAGTGTCCTCTAATGATTCATTTTCTGTTTCCATTCCAGTAACATAGCGCTGTCCTTTTCGCAGTTTCTAAGCTGTTTCCTGTTTCTTTGCTATTACTTCATTCTAGTTACTTGTGTCCCTTCAATGCCATGCCTTAGCTGTCACTGTCTCTCTCTGCCTGAGGATACACAGCTATAGCTTTTATGCACTATTTTCTAATCTGCTGGTTTTAGTGTGGCAGAGGCAGGCAGCCCATCAGTAATTATATTTGATTAAAAAGAGATTAAATGAATAAAGAAAATAATGGAACATTTTAAGCACTATGGAATTTGTGGTGTTTCTGCTACTAAATTTCTTCCACTAATCTTGGCTGCAAGTACTTATCAGCATATAAATTGCAATTGCAGAAATTTCACCAGGTAAGAAAAATAGAATAAGATAACTGAATATCTTTTTTAGATCGAAGAATATCTCATTAGCTTACTGAGTGTGATGTGTCCTTTGCTGGTGTCTGTCTACACTGATGTCATGAGCCTGTTATTTGAAGATAATAACATTAGCCCTTTGCTTCAAGCTGCAAATTTGTGATTTCAATTCTAACAGCCCTTTACCTTCTCTCCACTCCTGACTCACAGCTGACTTATTACACTTAATCATTCTGAAAGCACAGATTTTAAGTTTGCTCTTCTTTTAATCACAGTACAAAGAAGTGATTGAGGGTAAGGTGTTACACATTGCAGTAGTGTAAGTACGTACTAACATGCTTTTTTTTTTTTAAACCCCAAGTATTCCCAGTTTTCTATCTATCACCATGAACTGGATTTCACAGCATTGTCTAACAGAAGAAAGCCTAATGATCAGGGCTTGGTGGAAGAAATGAAATGGATGTTTCTGAGATTCTGCAAACAAAGTTTGCCACAAAAGTCAGATAATCTTTGGCTTTACTTTGTACATAACTTAATTTTCCTGAAATGAAGCTGTAAAAGAGAAGAAAAGTATTTGTGTCTTCATGGCCAATAATAAGATGTGTACTTGAATATATATTTTTATTGTCCAGCAGTATTCCTATTATTCTAAGAGTGACTCATGCCTATGGTTAATTATGGTTGTTTTATGCCTGATAGTTGGACTGTAGTATGTGTGGAAATGGTATTATTAATGAAGAACAATGAACAATGGTTTGTGCTACAGAAGCAGAATTATTGCATGGTATGTTTTTCTCCAGGATTTCTCCTTGCAAGAAAACCCTGCGATAATGTTGGAATTTAGTTAGCATAGTCCTGTGGAAACTGTACCCTACTAATGGCTTTCCCTTTGCACCTCTTTATGGAAACCCATAATATTTTCCCTGAGGTGTCACCCAGCTCTTAAGGTGTTGCCCAAAAATCCCATATCTGAGTGTGGCTGAGACACCTCTGAGCACTGGCAGAGCTGGGCATTGTACCATGGGTTTTCTAATACATAGCAGGGATTTTCTATACAAATACTTTAATCAAGAAGATGAAATCGTATGCTCTTGAGTTTGAGCATTTGACATGTATTCACAAGTCTTTATGGTCCTGTCAGATTCTATTGCACTTACAGGTAAGATAAGGAAAACAGGCAAGACGTAGCACTGGCTACTGAAGTTTTTATAAATACATCCGCTAAAATACATAATTTAGTACATTTCCTACTGTAATCTTCTCACTGAACAGGTTACTGGATGTAGAGCTCCAGTTTTTTTTAAAAATATATTTATTTTGAATTTTCAGAGTTAACAGAAGTTCAGATAATATTTCCTCTAGTGTTTCACAAACAAAATAATTGTAGGCAGTGTTAACACAGAGTAGTAGCTATGAAGTTAATTCTTATCAGTATGTTGCAGAAATTATCAGAGATGTCTTGCAGTCAGATTTTAGTGGCAAACAGCAGTAATGACCAATCTTACTGTTAATAAGAGTTAGAAAATATTGATCACTGTGTTAATAAAATTAGTAAAAGTAACTCAACATTTCAAGTTCAGTTGCACAGTCTGAGCTCTGTCGAATTTGCCAAAAATGTGCAGTGGGATGTTTTTATTTTTTCTGGAAGATTTTCTGGAACTTATGGAAAATGTAGTAATGTGGTCTAAATATATTCTGTGGAAAATACTCAACTGTAAGGCCCGTTTTCTTGTTAAGGATATCTCAGAGCAACAGAATTAATAGTGCTTGAGCTTGTCTGGGTAGAAGATATGCATTTGATTGCTAAGATGGGAAGATTTATATCTGAAATCTCACAGAATACAATATGTAGGTACACTTTTGTGTTTTCCGGAAGCCATAGTCATATTTCTCAACCACTGTTCTGGGCAACTGCAGTCGTAACCTCTGTTTTTACTGACTACATATGCAGCAGATGCTAAGGTTAAGAAATGCAAAATAGTAACACTACATGCCTTTGGTCCTATGTTTGGTTCCTTTAGGGAACAGTTTCTGATTAGGGAGAAGTAATCTAAAATTATGTAGAATTATATTTTTTCTTTCATGTTTTCTGCAACTTACTCACTTGTCTGGAGAAAATATGTTGGGTTTTGTTTTGTTTTTTTTTTTCAACCGTGCATTTGAAATCCTACCGACGTGTTCCTTTTCAGCTTTTCATTCTTGTGGTTGTTGCTTACTTTACATTTTATTTTCTTATCCCAATAGCATGTATGTAATTATAGGCTATATAAAATGCTCAAGATGTTTGAGAAAATCTGATAATAAAATCCCATTAATAATTTTGCTGTGCTGTGGCAAATTATATCAGTGGATGCTGCTTTTGATTTTTTCTCACTGGATTCTTGAAAGTTCTGAGTGCCTTGCTTGCACCTTCTACAGGCAAACTACACAAAAGAGGAAAGGCAGCTAAACTGAGGACCTTAACATCATCTCCTATATATAGATTACTGATACAAGATTTTTTAAGTCTCAAGAACAGTGATGCTGAGCAGTTGCAG
Organism: Forpus xanthops; assembly: GCA_032466535.1. Classification (NCBI taxonomy): domain Eukaryota; kingdom Metazoa; phylum Chordata; class Aves; order Psittaciformes; family Psittacidae; genus Forpus; species Forpus xanthops. The sequence goes on from JASSUY010049637.1 coordinate 31,348, forward strand.
CCTGCATTCTGATTGTCCATTTTACAAAATCTCTTTAGGTTGTCACCCAAGTAAACTGCTCAGACAGCATGTATGAGGACCTGGGGTCTACTTTTCTATAAGGAGCTGATTTCAGGATGAAAAGAGTCTTGCGGGTAAGGTTCTTTTTTTTTGGTAGCATACCTGAGAAAATTATTGAGAGCTGAAAGAGCAAGCCCTCGTCTAACAAGAAACAGCAGGAAAAAAGCAAAAGGAAAAGCCCATTGCTGTGTTCTTCAAGAGCTAATTCTAGATTATATATGCTCAGGTGCTGCTATTTCTGGTGGGAAAAAAAACCTGTGACCCATAGTGTATGCTTATATTTAGTGGTGACCAAGCATACACTGATGCTTATACCTTCATGCCTAAGCAAAGTTGGTCTTTAAAAATAGAATAATAATTTCAGGCAGCTGAGGAGGAAGCAGCAGCTTGTTCCTATTCCTAGTGTTTAACAAAGAAGAGCCTGATCCATGGCTGACATAAGTTGGGTAGTTGTACTGACCTTTGGTTTTGGTTCTTTTTGCCTCATTGAATTTCCTCACATCCTAAGCTCATTAAAGTGTGGCTCAGCCAAACTGCCTGTAAGCAATGGTTTAAAAGGTAAGTGTGATAGCATATCTGTAGCTTAGGGCAGAAACTATTTACAAAGGCATTTGCATTGTAAGACAAAGGTTCTCTAGACTGGGAGCCACAGGCTTGTCATTAGCAGAACCTTTCATGTGGCTGTGTCTTTGAATTAAGGCACAGGTTCAGGATTCTAGACAGAGAGAAAAACTTCTTACACAAGCAATTTGGCTCTAGGCTGGATAGGTTGTTTGCCTCAAATTATCCAACTACTCATCTCTTTGGTACTTCAGCTAGTAGCTTCTAAACAGACTAGCAAACATCTGTACATATTTGTTACTCAAAATAACTCCAAACTGGAACAAGGGTCACAAGCATATTATAGGAATCCATGAGCATGGAAGCTGTTTGCACTGGATACTGACATCTTGTGGTGCAGTTTATTTTGGGGGTGAATCCTGATGCAGTTTTTGCAAAACCTCCACCAGTGAAAATGCTCTACTACGTGATTAAAATTACGTACAACACATGGGCTTACAGAGTTTTACAGAAAAAGTCACTAGGTTCTCTAAAGGTAGAAAATCGCCCATTCCCAACTTTTTTCCCCAGAATTAGGGACTACAAACTGTTGGGTTTGTTTGTTTTGGCTTTTTTTTTTGTTTTATTATTATTTTAAGGCAGCTTGATTTCTAAGGCAGTAATGCTGGCAAAGTCATCTCAGCATCATGTAGCAGAGCTAGTGCAGTAGCTACCTAAGGTTTTGCTATTCTGTGCCAAGCAGTACAAAAAAATTCGATTAAAACAATGAGAGATTGCAATATTCACACTGAAAATAAGTTTTGTTTTTTTTTTTTTTTTTCTCCTTAAATATTTAGGAGTTAAACAAGAGCAAAGAACCTGCTTGGTCAGTACAAAAGCTAAAAGTTTTCTGGAACACAGGAATACAGATCAGAAATTATTTTACTCATAAGCTTTCCTTACCCATTTCAAGCAGCCCTGTCATATTTTGACAGGTCTTCCAAAAGCAGTGGTAAAGCTTCATTGCAGACTTGCTCCAGATGCAATCTAAAACGACAGGAAAAACTAGCATTTTTAAAACACAGGTCAGTAATGTGCAAAGTGGTCTAAAGAAAAGGTACACCATTTCTTCTAGTTGAATCAGGAGAGAGCAGAAAGTGAACAGGAAAGTGCTTGTTAGCCCAGACACTCAGTAATTTCAGTCTCACTTTGCTATTAAGTGAAACTATTTGATATTTTTGATCTAATAGTAAAGACATAAAGAACAAAAAGATGTGCACTGTTTGGCTGGCAGCTGCTCACTTCAGTGTCTAGCTTAATGAATTGTGCTGTCATGCTGGGATTTTAAGCAATCCAGTGAGTAAGGCTTCCCTGCTGCCTTTCTCTTTAGCTTTATTGCACAACCATCTCTCTTTTATATTTTGATAGTGACATCTATTGGAGCTTTGAAGAATAATCTTTTGGAAAACAAAACAAAAAAAAGAAAAAACAAACCAACCCTGAACCCAAATGTATACTGGTAAAAGAAAATTGTTTGACAATTAAAAATTTCAGTTAAAATAAAAGCAGTACATACTTGTCATCAAAAAAAACATACATAAATGAAAATATGGATAAAAAAAGAGAAATGTGTTTAAAGTTCAAATCAGAATCAACAAAAAAAATAAAAAAAAAAGCCTTTCTTTTAGTGTCTGAAGTTTGTTCAGAAGAAAACCATCAACTAAAGCTGCAACCTCAAAGTGAAATAAATGCAGGATTTGATTGAATCCCATATAGCTTTATGCAATACTTTGACAAGTACTGACAAGGCTAGATGTAACAGATTGAGTACAGTAGCAGTTAGCTAGTCAGCTAAGCCATGATAGGCCTTCATTAGCAACTAAAGTCTGTGCTGTCAAAGGGACAGAATCATCAGAATAATTAAAATGAAATTAGCTGTGGCTTTTCTAAGCAAGCCATCTTCACACCTCTGGATTATATTGTAAATATGGCATGTTTCTGCTTACAGTTTATGGCAAGGGTCTTAGATTTGTCCAGAGATGTAAAACTGACATACAGGGAATAGGTGTAGCAATGGATTTACATCACAATAAATTAGCCAATGTATTTACATATTTTAAAATGTGTACATACTAAGAGAAGACTCCAGAAGTCAGTCCCTGGTGTCAGTAGTAGCAGTACTGTGTAACGCTACCTCACAAAATCTCCAGGTGAAATTAGGAAATCCAAAATCATAGAATCGCAGAATAGTTAGGGTTGGAAAGGACCTTAAGATCATGTAGCTCCAATCCCTCTGCCATGGGCAGGAACACCTTGCACTAAACCATGCCACCCAAGGCTATGGCCAACCCGGCCTTGAACACCATCGGCGATGGAGCATTCACAACTTCCCTGGGCAACACATTCCAGTGCCTCACCACCCTTACAGTAAAGAGTTTCTTCCTCATATCCAATCTAAACTTCCCCTGTTTAAGTTTTAACCCATTACCCGTTGTCATCTCAGTATAGGCCCTCATGAAGAGACCCTCCCCAGCATCCCTATAGGCCCCCTTCAGATATTGGAAGGCTGCTATGAGGTCTCCACGCAGCCTTCTCTTCTCCAGGCTGAACAGCCCCACCTTTCTCATCCTATCTGTCCTTTACCAAAAGCTACAATATGCACTGATAACAAAATCACTCAACACAATCACAGTTCAGAAAGGATGCTACAGGACAGACAGCAATATTGCTGAAAAACAAGCAATGCAGTGTTTTGATGGGGAAACACAAGATGTAGGAAACCCAGAGAGCCTATGTTTTCCATTAGGAAAGAATAAAAAGAATTGAGACTTTGTGAAACAGTGCCAACCATGAGAATTAAGACTAGCAAACATTCCACTGGACTTGCTACACAGAAGCTCCTACAACAGAAAAGCCAAGCAACTCAATTTACAGTGTGGTATTTTATTAGTAGGACTAGCATCACATTATTATATTTAAAAGGCTCATGTCAAAACATTTAAGGCCTGACTGATGCTAAAAGTACTGGTAGCAACATCTAAAAATCTAAAGGTTTTTCTGCTAAACTGTCACTAATATGTTTAAAAAAAACAGAGAAATATCACCACATTTAGAGGAAAACAGTAAATACAACGTGTAACATATTATTCATAAGTCTTCAATGAAACTTACATTGAACACTGTTCTTTTGCCCACAACAAAAGAGCCTTTGTAGCGGACATCTTCCACCGTTCCTTAATTTTAGCACTTTTCTTAGCTGATCGGCTTGACTTTGGAGAGGAGTCAACAGCACTTGAACAACCAAGTGAAGGCTGACTGTAAGTACAAGCAAGTGTCCTGGCAAGTTCTTCAATCTATCAGAGATGATGGGAGAGTTAATCAGGCTTCAGTGAAAAATTGCAATGACAACAATGGCAGAAAAGCACAGACAATTAGAAAGAACTCAATCACAGCTGTAACAGTAGCACTCTGCCCCCACAGATCAGATCAGGTGTTCCATCTAAATTATTTCATGCTGTATTACCATCTTCAGGTGATTTTTTGGCAGGAAATATTCATCCAAAGACTTCCATATGGGTATCAGTAATGGACCTCTCAACTCAATGCACTTTTCTACTCCTCCTAGCAGTGAAAGCAGCCCCTGGCAGTTGTGCTTTTTGTTGTCAACAGTGTCATGTACTAGGCATGCCCGAAGTTGGCCTGCTCACTTGGAGTGCAGGAAAGATCACAACAGACCTCAGAGATATGCATTTGGTTAGAGAAGCTTGGTTTAGATAAAAAGATAATGCACAGCCTAAGTGCAGTACAAGAATCTTCAACACCAAAGTACCTTTACCAAGAAAACTGTAGGCTACAATAATGTTAAAATAACTTTGCTTCTTAGTGCTCTCCTGAGCCCCAGTCACCCGCAGCATGCCCATGTTAATTCACTGCTATGTTCTTGCTAGAAAACAGTTTGGCTCCATCATTCTCTACACTCCTACAACATGATTAAAGCAATGCCATGCACTTTCAAAGATTGCCATAAACTCATGCCATGCAAGATACAAGCTCAGTATCTTGTACAAGACACATCACTGTGACAGCCTTCATGTTATTTCAGGCACTGGCACTTTTAAGGTGCCTGCCAAAACAATTCTGCATGTAAGCATTCAGCCTCCAGCTGGTACATCTTTGACCTGGATGTGGACAAGTGACCACAATGTGAAACTCATCAATCCACATAAAATCAGACACCTATATTTGCATTATCTGGTCCCTCTAGTCTCTGTTTCTTGCAACCCCCCCAACAAAGTTCCTACAAGGAAGGGTTTGAATGCAGGCTACATTCAGCCTACATATCATTAGAGGCCTTATACAGGCAAAGCCTGGCCTATTCTGTAATTGGCTACTTTAAAAAAAAATCTCAGTGTCTTTTCTTCTTACCATTTGCAGCTAGATACCATTCATCAATCAGGCTGTAATGCCATCATTGCATTGGTGAAGCAGCTAAGAGACACGCGAAAGACTGGTAAGTCCTGGTGCATCTCCTCCCTGAGCCATCACTTCCAGATGTCAGAATATAATCTTCTCCTCTGTACTAACTCATTTTTCAACCACGTTAAGTCAATACATTTTTGTGTTTCTAAACTTTGTGTTACTAAAATTCTCTTACATCACTGAAATACTTACATGAAAATGAAATATAATTGTCCAAATTAGGCCAAGCACAATGGAAGGTTTTCCTTCAATAATGTCAGCAACATGAATATTTATGAGCTTGAGCTACAGGAAAAAAAAAGGATCATTGTTAACAAAGAAAACGTTCCACCAGCTGAAGTGGCTTTAGTTGTGAATTTGGAAGTTAATACTCACTGATCTGCTCTTTAAAAATGTCAAAGCATTTTCTATGTTACTTCTGCACTGGAATACATTACATCCTTTTTCCCGTGGCTGTAAAGCAGAAAGAACAGGTTACATCTTCAGCTGTAAAAACTCATTTTATTTTATATTTTGATAAGGGAAGTCCTGCAAAGATTCACAAATTACTTTGGATCAACATATTTCACTGTTTCACTGTCAGTGGTATAAGCATAAGTTACTTGCAAAAAGCTCTATGACTACAGAGGGATCAATCATATGGTTACAATAGAGCATATCTAGAAATCTTTGCTGGATTTGATGAAGGACTGAGGTAATATTTTTATTACTGCCTTACCAGATGTTGACCTGAAAGCACTTCCAACAGATCCAAAAGCAAATGTCCTTGCTGTATGTCTGTATAGAGGTCTGAGATAACATAAGGATGTGTATGCTGCAAAATAAATTTCCATGCTTGTCACACCATCTTTTGACATTTTGAATTCAACACACTACAGAACATCACAGGTTACTCTGCTCTTAAAAAAAAAAATTGGCATCCTTTAATTTTTCAATGTCCCTGCCCATAGCAGGGGGGTTGGAACTAGATGATCTTAAGGTACTTTCCAACCCTAACTATTCTATGATTCTATGATTCTATAAATCCTGCATCTAGCCAGCCATATCCTGCTTCTAATAACCCATTATTACATTTGTCTTGTATCCCCCTTTGCCTTACCTCTGTATTTATAGATTATTTAGGCCTCATTTGCACTTTCCAAGGAGGTATGTGGCCAAAGACCCCAAAATTCTGACAAAGGAAAAGGTGTAATGTCCTGTGCTTGGGTCAGGACAATCCCAAGCACAAAAGCAGAACTCCACAAAACCCCAAAACATGTGCCACGATCCCGCACAAGCTTTTCGTTTCACCACATCAGCAAGAAAATACTGTTCTCTTCTTAAAAAACACCTTACAAATGTCCTTGGACAACCACTGAAACAATGCTGTTGCACATATAAAACAAATATTTTCCAGAGGCTAATTTTTCTAGGCCATACCTAATAATCTTTTATGTTTATTCCTAAAATTTTTAATATCCAAGCAGCATATCTGAAGTAAAAAGGTAAAAGGCACGTCTTTCTTAAACAATCCCCTTCTTACCTTTGCCAATACTGAATTTATCCAGCTAGTGAAGGTTTTCTTCTGTGTAAACTCTCGCTGCACTGGGGCGACGGGGGAAGAAGAAAACAATGGTTAATGGAAAAAATGATCAGGTTTTATCTCTTTTGCTCAAAAAGATACATGGCATCCATCTCACACCTATGGTCAGATATTAAGAGATATTTAATATCGCTTTTTTCAACGCTTATTTTAGAGCTGGTATTTTCTTGCTTGCACTTCAAGGACCTCTACAACCAGCAAGCATACTTCTACTGAATACAGCAAAGAGCAACCTTCATTAAGGTTTTCTCAAAGCTCAATAAAGGCAAGCAGTGGTATAAACACATAATTCTATAGAGCAATACATGTAGAATAACTCTATCCATTCTTAGGTGTTTCTTGAAAGACTCAAGGTTATCGTCAGTAAAAGATACATCTTGAAATTTGGGAAAAGCCATTAATGGGGTTGGGGGAAGAGACTAGTAGAGGCTGGGGTTCGGTGATAAATGCAGATCTGTAGGTGAAGCCAAGGAATGGGATGTCTTGCCTAACTGTAGGGCTGGGTTGAGTTATTAGGCTGTCATTGGGGAATATACCCTCTAGATCATTTCCAGAGCTGTGCCTTCCCTAGGGTATACAGACCATTAATCTGGCCAAAAAGGGGCACATGGGGTCTTAGAATAGGAGGGAAGAAGAAGAAAGCGCTGGAACTCATGGCCCAGTAAAAAAAAAACAGTGAAATGGGACTCAAAGCGTGACCTGATTGCGCAGAGATCCAGCTCTTCACCTAGGTCCTCCAGGCCAGTATGCAGTGATAAACTACCAGCAGTTGTGAAGGGAGATAGGAAGTTGGTTAAGCCCATGTTTCAAAGATCAGAATATTTAAACTGCTTCTTGCACCAATGTAGAGCTGAAGAGAGGAAAAAAGCCTTTCTCCATGGTTTGTGGGCAGCAGAGATGAAGAAAAGTCCGATTCCCCCAAAGGTAATGAAGAGTGCTAGCAGCAGAAGCAGACGAAACCAGCTCTCCATTCCCGTCCATAGACACAGACAGCCCTAAAATAACACCCCATTCCCAAGGCATATTACCATCAAAACCCCACATTCCTGCTAAACACCTGTAAACAGGCCTGAGGTAATAGTCGGAAGTGTCGGCCCTGACGTTACACCCCTCCATGCACCTCTACAGGCAGCTGCCCCAGGGCTTGGCCCGCAAAGCTCCTGTCTCTCACTGCAGGCAGCAGGGAAGCAAACCCTGACAGACAGGAGAGGTAATAAGCATCGAGCAAGAGAAAGTTCCTCTCCCCGCTGTGCCAGACAGCAAGAGGGGCTGCATGAGGTAGCCTGGAGTGGAGGATGGGGCTCTGCGTAGTGACAGACACAGAGGAACCAAGCTCCTGCATACAAGGAGGCAGATGGGCCTTGGGATGCCAGCTTTGCCAGCAGGATAGAGGAGGATGATGTGTGTCCTGCACCACGGCCCCAGTGCAGCTCCCTAAGGAGTGGCAGGTGATCAGGCAGAGTGGCAGGCCTGGAGAAAGATGGTGGGCAAGGCAGCTGTGGCAGTAGTCAGTGCCCACCTCCCAGCTGAGGTAAATCCTCCCACTGCAGGGGCAGCGCAGCTGGAGACTGACAAGGCCATCAGTCTGCAAGAAGAAACAAATCTGGGAGATAGGGTGGGAGAGACCATCTCTTCTGCCTCTGAAAGCACCCTCCCGCACAAAAGGTTAATGCGAAGGCAAGCTTGACATCATAAGGCAAGTGCAATGCTACTCAGCAATAGATAAGTATGTTTTTGTAGGCTGAGCATGATGAAAGATACCAAAAATAGCAAGCCCTTGGAGAAAATAAAAAGCCCATGAAAATGCCACTCAGAGTAAAATGGCCCACAGTTTATCACTCTGGGAATCTGGCAAACACAAACCCCAGTTCTGGGTGGCTTTTCATCATCCAGGATTGCCTGAAGGGCCTGCTGCTCAGAGCTTCATCAGCTCATGAAGCAGAGAGCAAGCTGCGTAAGGATATAACAGACTCCTGCTCACAAGCCCACCATCCAACCCACAGGCCTCCTTACATGTGTCGAGGGCTGTTTTGCATTCTGTAGTTAACACATCTTTCAATAGTCCTCCTCTAATCTCCACTACTATGATCCTATTGGGGGAAATAAGCTGTTTCAGCTCCACTTGCTGGATTGTTTCGTGCTTGTTTTTAAGTATTAGAAAGATTGTGATGAACTGTAAGATAAGGGCAGTCTTGAAGCCATGAACAAAAACACAACTTCAAAATTCTGTTTTGTTTAGAAAACAGAAAATAAGCACAACATGCCACACAGACCAATCAGCATTTCGCCGCTCACAAGGAAGACATAAATAGCATGGAGATACTGGCTTCATGTTAGCACAGGGCTCAACCACACCCTTTGGTTGAATACACATGCGGGAGCCATTCCAATTACCTAAGGAGTGATTATTGAGTAGCTGTGCTCGATTTTATCAGGCAGGCAAGGCTGGTATTGCTGGCACTTGAAAGGAATGGAAAACAAATATTGACTACTTTGCCTGATGCCAGCGACTCTTCTAGCTGTAGCTCTTGCCAAACACACTCTACTGTTACTGATTTAGAGAACTTGCTCCTGGGGTCGGTCACAGAGAGCTAGGATGAGCACATTTGGTCTTGTTGTGATCAAATCTCTCCCTACTAAAGTGCCACATTATGCAATATGGGCCAGACACTGCAAGTGTTGATTCACATTGGCAGCTCTTAGGCAAATGTCTCACCTGGTGAAAGTACAAGGCTGTTATTTCACTGCACACACCTAAGCACACCTTAAACCCTCCCTAAGCTACAGCCGCTGCTCAGTGCAACCTATCAAGCTGCCTTCCAAGCAGCTGCCACCTCAGTATGGCTTATTTTTCTACCCAAATTAATAACAATAATAAAATCTCCTCCTGAATTGATAACAAAACTCCATGCTTGCCAGTATTTCCCCAGACTGTAGTGCAGCACTCACCGCTTCCACACAATCCATAGCTTGATGCAGATGTGCTCCTTTCACCATGACAGTCTTATTGCAATTTTCAGGATATGTTTTTCCTCCCAGCTCCCATCTTGACTCTACTGCTCAGAGGCGCTAATGATTTAATCAAGCTCTCAAATTCTTATCACTATCACGTGGTCTATTAATACAGATTTTTATTTTTATGAGGATGAATGGATTCTTTGTTAGGCCTTTTTATAGGATTCTGAGCGACCTTGGTTTTCTCTTGCCCTACTTTTCAAAATGTCACTGACGCAGAATAAAAAAAATAAAAAAAAAAAAAACCACTATCAAAAAAACCCTGATAATTTCATTCATTTTGGGCCAAAAGTCACCAAGTCAAAAAATGGATCTAGAGAACAAAGTAAGAACTCGCTAATCTTGAACCACCCAAAATCTATCATATTTCACCCTGTGCTTTAAAGGTAATCTTCAGAACAACTCTTTAGAGAGGAATAACACATAGAAGCAGTGTGATACATAGGCTAGCTAAAAATCAACATACATTGCTGCACAATGACCGTTTTCTCCAGTAATGAGCTATCAGCAAGTGCTACAAACCACAAAAATCATTAAGTGCTGCAGTATGGAGACTCAGTGGGAACCACAACAGTGCTGAGCTCTCCCAGGAGGAAGAGGAGGGCAGCAGCACTGCCAGTCACAGTTTTACTCTCAGACTTCCTTTAACGGCAATACAGAAAAGCCAGACTTAACATTAACATCCTCTCCTCTGTTGCCTGCCATGCTGCCTTCCTTTGCTCTGAGACAGCAGCTCCAGGGAAAGCACCATCTCCTCTCTCAGCAGGGAGCTGGGAGAATTAAACTACAGCGGAACAGATGCAGCCTGTCTACCCACACTCATCAAGCAACATCACCAAACAGTGAAGAGGTTTTCTTCTACCATGGAGACTGGTGCATCACTGCCAGCGAACCATTTTAAACTGTGAGGCTTCTTTCTTTAAAATAAATTTAAAAACTTAAATCATTAATTGAAATTAAAGAGCACAAGTCTGTCCTTCCCATCTCTGTTTTGTCAGAAGGAATTATCTCTGTGTATCTTCCTTTCACCATTCAGGTCAGCTCAGGCTACATCTACTGTAGCAAATAGTGGAGCTCAACAGGAACAGATCAGCAACTCAAAAGAGATCAGGAAGTAGAGCACCCACAACATGTGCAGGGCAGAAAGGCTGTGTTAGACTAGCTTTATCTAGCCTGAATGCCCACAGAGAGTCATGGAGTGCTCCACCTTTGGAGCACTTATTTCAGTTTCATCCCAAATAACCATTTCCACACTCCCTCATGGCTCAGTGAAATGAATCTAAGCATGGTCAGGAGGGATAACTGGGAGAACTCCTTCAAGGCAGTACTGCTGATATCAGCTAAACCATGGAGCATGAGTGACAGGAACTACCAGAAGAACTGTTAAGTAATTGCCAGCCCAGGGATACAGAGAGTGAGCAATTCACCCTGAATCTTTTATATAATCATTTCCCTTCCACCCAGTAAGAGAGTTTGAATCTCTGCAGACAGGAAAGCAGGGAAAACAGTTACTTCCAGCATTTATGTTCAGCAAAATAAAATCATAGAATAGTTAGGGTTGGAAAGGACCTTAAGAACATCTAGTTCCAACCTCCCTGCTATGGGCAGGGACACCTCCCACTAAACCATGTCATCCAAAGCTCTGTCTAACCTGGCCTTTAACACCGCCAGAGATGGAGCACTCACAACTTCCCTGAGCAACCCATTCCAGTGCCTCATCACCCTTACTGTAAGGAACTTCTTCCTTATATCCAGTCTAAACTTTCCCTGTTTAAGTTTGAATCCATTATCCCTTGTCCTATCACTACAATCCCTCATGAAGAGTCCCTCCACAGCATCACTATAGGCCCCCTTCAGATACTGGAAGGCTGCTAAGAGGTCTCCACACAGCCTTCTTTTTTCCAGGCTGAACAGCCTCAACTTTCTCATCCTATCTTCATACAGGAGGTGCTCCAGTCCCCTGATCATCTTCATGGTCCTCCTCTGCACTTGTTCCAACAGTTCCACGCCCTTTTTATGTTGAGGACACCAGAACTGCACACAACACTCCAAGTGAGGTCTCAGGAGAGCAGAGGGGCGGGATCACCTCCCTTGACCTGCTGGTCACTCTCCTTTTGATGCAGCCCAGGATACGGTTGGCTTTCTGGGCTGCGAGTGCACACTGAAGCCGGCTCATGTTCATTCTCTCATTGACTAACACCCCCGAGTCCTTCTCCTCAGGGCTGCTCTGAATCTCTTCTCTGCCCAACCTTAATGTGTGCCTGGGATTGCTCTGACCCAGGTGTAGGACCTTGCACTTGTCATGGTTAAACTTCATCAGGTTGGCATCAGCC